>OZ025249.1:3748497-3874740 GCA_964019135.1 Arenicola marina | reverse complement strand
CACATCGTCACCTACGTTTACAGTTTTTTTCCACGTGTTCAGCCGTGCCATCCGCCTTCCCCGACCCTCTTTTCAATATCCGGCTGCCTTCCCGGCCCGGCCCGTTCTCCATGGCTTCCATCGTCCGCCATCCCGTATCCAGTGTGACTGGCTGAGCCTGATCCTCTATCCAGAACACCCCCCCCCCTCCCCCCCCCTCCCCCCTTCCTCTCGTTCCACGCCACTTTCCCGGGGGCCGACCACGCGGTCACTACCCTGGGTGTGTGAAGGGAGTACTTGTCAAGGGGAGCCCCCGACATCCAGCTTACGGTGTCTGTCCCGGGTCTGTTAGCCACCGCCGGCTCTTCCTCCTCCTCTTCCTTTTCCTCCCCCCTTCTCCTCCTCCTCCTCCTCCGCCTCCTCCTCGGCGGGCTTCATCCGCGTACCCCGGGATGCCTGCTCCGCCTTGAATGACTCCGGTGCCATCGAGATCTGCCGCGGCTTATAGCCTTCGACCGGTGTCCTGTATGCATCGGAGCCGGCCGCCGGCCGCCGTCCGCCCCCCTCTCAATGTGGAGGGCTGGTCGCCCCCCCCCCCCCCCACCCACTCACCCACCACTGTGGCTGACTGGTCCGTCTGCCCCCTCTGCCCCCCCACTACTATGGCTGGTTGCTCGTTACCCCCCTCCTGCCCCCCCCCCCCTCCCTCCTGATTGAAGGCCCTGTTTGGTGATTCCGACGGCCGGTCGTTGGGCCGTCGCATTGTGCTCTGGGTCCCGGCCCCTGGGCCACTGATGACCACTGGCCGTCCAGGCGAGGGGGAGGTGGGGCTGGTGTGGCGACATGGGGCATGAAGGGACCGACCGGTCAGGGCTTTCGTCATGGACCCCTAGCTAGCCCGCCCCACCCTTCCCTGACCCACCCCACCCACCCCACCCTCTAACCGTCATCCATTTCACAGCAACCCTTGCCCCACCCAGCCCACCCTCTATCCTTCATCCATTGCACAGCATCCCTTGCCCCACCCACCCCACATCCTTCATCCATTGCACAGCATCCCTTGCCCCACCCACCCCACATACTTCATCCATTGCACAGCATCCCTTGCCCCACCCACCCCACCCTCTAACCGTCATCCATTTCACAGCATCCCTTGCCACACCCACCCCACCCTCTATCCTTCATCCATTGCACAGCATCCCTTGCCCCACCCACCCCACCCTCGATCCTTCATCCATTGCACAGCATCCCTTGCCCCACCCACCCCACCCTCTATCCTTAAATCCATTGCACAGTATCCCTTGCCCCACCCACCCCACCCTCTACCCGTCATCCATTGCACAGTATCCCTTGCCCCACCCACCTCACCCTCTACCCTTCATCTATTGCACAGCATCCCTTGCCCCACCCACCCTACCCTCTATCCTTCATCTATTGCACACTATCCCTTGCCCCACCAAACCCCACCCACCCCACCCTCTATCCTTCATCCATTGCACAGCATCCCTTGCCCCACCCACCCCACCCTCTATCCTTCATCTATTGCACAGCATCCCTTGCCCCACCCACCCCACCCTCTATCCTTCATCCATGGCACAGTATCCTTGCCCCACCCACCCCATCCTCTATCCGTCATCCATTGCACATCACCCCTTGCCCCACCCACCCGACCCTCTATCCGTCATCCATTGCACATCACCCCTTGCCCCACCCACCCAACCCTCTACCCTTCATCCATTGCACAGCATCCCTTGCCCCACCCACCCCACCCTCTACCCCTCATCCATTGCACATCACCCCTTGCCCCACCCACCCCACCCTCTATCCGTCATCCATTGCACATCACCCCTTGCCCCACCCACCCCACCCTCTATCCGTCATCCATTGCACATCACCCCTTGCCCCACCCACCCAACTCACTATCCATCATCCATTGCACAGCATCCCTTGCCCCACCCACCCCACCCACCCCACCCTCTAACCGTCATCCATTTCACAGCAACCCTTGCCCCACCCACCCCACCCTCTATCCTTCATCCATTGCACAGCATCCCTTGCCCCACCCACCCCACATCCTTCATCCATTGCACAGCATCCCTTGCCCCACCCACCCCACATACTTCATCCATTGCACAGCATCCCTTGCCCCACCCACCCCACCCTTTAACCGTCATCCATTTCACAGCACCCCTTGCCACACCCACCCCACCCTCTACCGTCATCCATTCCACAGCATCCCTTGCCCCACCCACCCCATCCTCTACCCGTCATCCGTTGCACATCACCCCTTGCCCCACCCACCCGACTCTCTATCCGTCATCCATTGCACAGCATCCCTTGCCCCACCCACCCCACCCTCTACCCTTCATCCATTGCACAGCATCCCTTGCCCCACCCACCCCACCCTCTACCCGTCATCCATTGCACATCACCCCTTGCCCCACCCACCCCACCCTCTACCCTTCATCTATTGCACAGCATCCCTTGCCCCATCCACCCCACCCTCTACCCTTCATCCATTGCACAGTATCCCTTGCCCCACCCACCCTACCCTCTACCCTTCATCCATTGCACAGCATGCCTTGCCCCACCCACCCCACACTCTACCATTCATCCATTGCACAGTATCCCTTGCCCCACCCACCCCACCCTCTATCCTTCATCCATGGCACAGTATCCTTGCCCCACCCACCCCATCCTCTATCCGTCATCCATTGCACATCACCCCTTGCCCCACCCACCCGACCCTCTATCCGTCATCCATTGCACATCACCCCTTGCCCCACCCACCCAACCCTCTACCCTTCATCCATTGCACAGCATCCCTTGCCCCACCCACCCCACCCTCTACCCCTCATCCATTGCACATCACCCCTTGCCCCACCCACCCCACCCTCTATCCGTCATCCATTGCACATCACCCCTTGCCCCACCCACCCCACCCTCTATCCGTCATCCATTGCACATCACCCCTTGCCCCACCCACCCAACTCACTATCCATCATCCATTGCACAGCATCCCTTGCCCCACCCACCCCACCCACCCCACCCTCTAACCGTCATCCATTTCACAGCAACCCTTGCCCCACCCACCCCACCCTCTATCCTTCATCCATTGCACAGCATCCCTTGCCCCACCCACCCCACATCCTTCATCCATTGCACAGCATCCCTTGCCCCACCCACCCCACATACTTCATCCATTGCACAGTATCCCTTGCCCCACCCACCCCACCCTTTAACCGTCATCCATTTCACAGCACCCCTTGCCACACCCACCCCACCCTCTACCGTCATCCATTCCACAGCATCCCTTGCCCCACCCACCCCATCCTCTACCCGTCATCCGTTGCACATCACCCCTTGCCCCACCCACCCGACTCTCTATCCGTCATCCATTGCACAGCATCCCTTGCCCCACCCACCCCACCCTCTACCCTTCATCCATTGCACAGCATCCCTTGCCCCACCCACCCCACCCTCTACCCGTCATCCATTGCACATCACCCCTTGCCCCACCCACCCCACCCTCTACCCTTCATCTATTGCACAGCATCCCTTGCCCCATCCCCACCCTCTACCCTTCATCCATTGCACAGTATCCCTTGCCCCACCCACCCTACCCTCTACCCTTCATCCATTGCACAGCATGCCTTGCCCCACCCACCCCACACTCTACCATTCATCCATTGCACAGTATCCCTTACCCCACCCACCCCACCCTCTACCCTTCATCTATTGCACAGCATCCCTTGCCCCACCCAGCCCACCCACCCCACCCTCTATCCTTCATCCATTACATAGCATCCCTTTCCCCACCGCACCCCACCCACCCCACCCACCCCACTAACCCCACCGTCTATCCTTCATCCATTGCACAGCATCCCTTTCCCCACCCACCCCACCCACCCCACCCTCTATCCTTCATCCATTGCACAGCATCCCTTTCCCCACCCACCCCACCCTCTACCCGTCATCCATTGCACAGTATCCCTTGCCCCACCCACCCCACCCTCTATCCTTCATCCATTGCACAGCATCCCTTGCCCTACCCACCCCACCTCTCTCCTCCATCCATTGCATAGCATCCCTTGCCCCACCCACCCCACCCACCCCACCCTCTATCCGTCATCCATTGCACACTATCCCTTGCCCCACCCACCCACCCACCCCACAATCTATCCTTCATCCATTGCACAGCATCCCTTGCCCTACCCACCCCACCTCTCTCCTCCATCCATTGCATAGCATCCCTTGCCCCACCCACCCCACCCACCCCACCCTCTATCCGTCATCCATTGCACACTATCCCTTGCCCCACCCACCCCACCCACCCCACCATCTATCATTCATCCATTTCACAGCCTCCCTTGACCCACCCACCCCACCCTCTATCCTTCATCCATTGCACAGCATCCCTTGCCCCACCCACCCCACCCTCTATCCTTCATCCATTGCACAGTATCCCTTGCCCCACCCACGACACCCTCTACCCGTCATCCATTGCACAGTATCCCTTGCCCCACACACCCCACCCTCTATCCGTCATCCATTGCACATCACCCCTTGCCCCACCCACCCAACCCTCTACCCTTCATCCATTGCACAGCATCCCTTGCCCCACCCACCCCACCCTCTACCCCTCATCCATTGCACATCACCCCTTGCCCCACCCACCCCACCCCCTATCCTTCATCCATTGCACAGTATCCCTTGCCCCACCCACCCCACCCTCTACCCTTCATCCATTGCACAGCATCCCTTGCCCCACCCACCCCACCCTTTATCCTTCATCCATTGCACAGCATCCCTTGCCCCACCCACCCCACCCTCGATCCTTCATCCATTGCACAGCATCCTTGCCCCACCCACCCCACCCTCTATCCTTAAATCCATTGCACAGTATCCCTTGCCCCAACCCACCCCACCCTCTACCCGTCATCCATTGCACAGTATCCCTTGCCCCACCCACCTCACCCTCTACCCTTCATCTATTGCACAGCATCCCTTGCCCCACCCACCCTACCCTCTTTCCTTCATCTATTGCACACTATCTCTTGCCCCACCAAACCCCACCCACCCCACCCTCTATCCTTCATCCATTGCACAGCATCCCTTGCCCCACCCACCCCACCCTCTATCCTTCATCTATTGCACAGCATCCCTTGCCCCACCCACCCCACCCTCTATCCTTCATCCATGGCACAGTATCCTTGCCCCACCCACCCCACCCTCTATCCGTCATCCATTGCACATCACCCCTTGCCCCACCCACCCGACCCTCTATCCGTCATCCATTGCACATCACCCCTTGCCCCACCCACCCAACCCTCTACCCTTCATCCATTGCACATCACCCCTTGCCCCCACCCACCCAACTCACTATCCATCATCCATTGCACAGCATCCCTTGCCCCACCCACCCCACCCACCACCCCACCCTCTAACCGTCATCCATTTCACAGCAACCCTTGCCCCACCCACCCCACCCTCTATCTTTCATCCATTGCACAGCATCCCTTGCCCCACCCACCCCACATCCTTCATCCATTGCACAGCATCCCTTGCCCCACCCACCCCACATACTTCATCCATTGCACAGCATCCCTTGCCCCACCCACCCCACCCTTTAACCGTCATCCATTTCACAGCACCCCTTGCCACACCCACCCCACCCTCTACCGTCATCCATTCCACAGCATCCCTTGCCCCACCCACCCCATCCTCTACCCGTCATCCATTGCACATCACCCCTTGCCCCACCCACCCGACTCTCTAACCGTCATCCATTGCACAGCATCCCTTGTCCCACCCACCCCACCCTCTACCCTTCATCCATTGCACAGCATCCCTTGCCCCACCCACCCCACCCTCTACCCGTCATCCATTGCACATCACCCCTTGCCCCACCCACCCCACCCTCTACCCTTCATCTATTGCACAGCATCCCTTGCCCCACCCACCCCACCCTCTACCCTTCATCCATTGCACAGTATCCCTTGGCCCACCCACCCCACCCTCTACCCTTCATCCATTGCACAGCATGCCTTGCCCCACCCACCCCACACTCTACCCTTCATCCATTGCACAGTATCCCTTGCCCCACCCACCCCACCCTCTACCCTTCATCTATTGCACAGCATCCCTTGCCCCACCCAGCCCACCCACCCCACCCTCTATCCTTCATCCATTGCATAGCATCCCTTTCCCCACCCACCCCACCCACCCCACCCACCCCACCCACCCCACCGTCTATCCTTCATCCATTGCACAGCATCCCTTTCCCCACCCACCCCACCCACCCCACCCTCTATCCTTCATCCATTGCACAGCATCCCTTTCGCCACCCACCCCACCCACCCCACCCACCCCACCCTCTATCCTTCATCCATTGCACAGCATCCCTTTCCCCACCCACCCCACCCACCCCACCCTTTATCCTTCATCCATTGCACAGCATCCCTTGCCCCACCCACCCCACCCTCGATCCTTCATCCATTGCACAGCATCCCTTGCCCCACCCACCCCACCCTCTATCCTTAAATCCATTGCACAGTATCTCTTGCCCCACCCACCCCACCCTCTACCCGTCATCCATTGCACAGTATCCCTTGCCCCACCCACCTCACCCTCTACCCTTCATCTATTGCACAGCATCCCTTGCCCCACCCACCCTACCCTCTTTCCTTCATCTATTGCACACTATCTCTTGCCCCACCAAACCCCACCCACCCCACCCTCTATCCTTCATCCATTGCACAGCATCCCTTGCCCCACCCACCCCACCCTCTATCCTTCATCTATTGCACAGCATCCCTTGCCCCACCCACCCCACCCTCTATCCTTCATCCATGGCACAGTATCCTTGCCCCACCCACCCCACCCTCTATCCGTCATCCATTGCACATCACCCCTTGCCCCACCCACCCGACCCTCTATCCGTCATCCATTGCACATCACCCCTTGCCCCACCCACCCAACCCTCTACCCTTCATCCATTGCACATCACCCCTTGCCCCACCCACCCAACTCACTATCCATCATCCATTGCACAGCATCCCTTGCCCCACCCACCCCACCCACCCCACCCTCTAACCGTCATCCATTTCACAGCAACCCTTGCCCCACCCACCCCACCCTCTATCCTTCATCCATTGCACAGCATCCCTTGCCCCACCCACCCCACATCCTTCATCCATTGCACAGCATCCCTTGCCCCACCCACCCCACATACTTCATCCATTGCACAGCATCCCTTGCCCCACCCACCCCACCCTTTAACCGTCATCCATTTCACAGCACCCCTTGCCACACCCACCCCACCCTCTACCGTCATCCATTCCACAGCATCCCTTGCCCCACCCACCCCATCCTCTACCCGTCATCCATTGCACATCACCCCTTGCCCCACCCACCCGACTCTCTATCCGTCATCCATTGCACAGCATCCCTTGTCCCACCCACCCCACCCTCTACCCTTCATCCATTGCACAGCATCCCTTGCCCCACCCACCCCACCCTCTACCCGTCATCCATTGCACATCACCCCTTGCCCCACCCACCCCACCCTCTACCCTTCATCTATTGCACAGCATCCCTTGCCCCACCCACCCCACCCTCTACCCTTCATCCATTGCACAGTATCCCTTGGCCCACCCACCCCACCCTCTACCCTTCATCCATTGCACAGCATGCCTTGCCCCACCCACCCCACACTCTACCCTTCATCCATTGCACAGTATCCCTTGCCCCACCCACCCCACCCTCTACCCTTCATCTATTGCACAGCATCCCTTGCCCCACCCAGCCCACCCACCCCACCCTCTATCCTTCATCCATTGCATAGCATCCCTTTCCCCACCCACCCCACCCACCCCACCCACCCCACCCACCCCACCGTCTATCCTTCATCCATTGCACAGCATCCCTTTCCCCACCCACCCCACCCACCCAACCCTCTATCCTTCATCCATTGCACAGCATCCCTTTCGCCACCCACCCCACCCACCCCACCCACCCCACCCTCTATCCTTCATCCATTGCACAGCATCCCTTTCCCCACCCACCCCACCCACCCCACCCTCTACCCGTCATCCATTGCACAGTATCCCTTGCCCCACCCACCCCACCCTCTATCCTTCATCCATTGCACAGCATCCCTTTCCCCACCCACCCCACCCACCCCACCCTCTACCCGTCATCCATTGCACAGCATCCCTTGCCCCACCCACCCCACCCTCTACCCTTCATCCATTGCACAGTATCCCTTGCCCCACCCACGTCACCCTCTACCCTTCATCTATTGCACAGCATCCCTTGCCCCACTCACCCCACCCACCCCACCCTCTATCCTTCATCCATTGCACAGCATCCCTTTCCCCACCCACCCCACCCACCCCACCCTCTATCATTCATCCATTGCATAGCATCCCTTTCCCCTCCCACCCCACCCACCCCACCCACCCCACCCTCTATCCTTCATCCATTGCACAGCATCCTTTTCCCCACCCACCCCACCCACCCCACCCACCCCACCCTCTATCCTTCATCCATTGCCCAGTATCCCTTGCCCCACCCACCCCACCCTCTACCCGTCATCCATTGCACAGCATCCCTTTCCCCACCCACCCCACCCACCCCAACCTCTATCCTTCATCCATTGCATAGCATCCCTTTCCCTACCCACCCCACCGACCCCACCCACCCCACTCTATCCTTCATCCATTGCAGAGCATCCCTTTCCCCACCCACCCCACCCACCCCACCCACCCCACCCTCTATCCTTCATCCATTGCACAGCATCCCTTTCCCCACCCACCCCACCCACCCCACCCACCCCACCCTCTACCCTTCATCTATTGCGCATCACCCCTTGCCCCACCCACCCCACCCTCTATCCTTCATCTATTGCACAGCATCCCTTGCCCCACCCACCCCACCCTCTATCCTTCATCCATGGCACAGTATCCTTGCCCCACCCACCCCACCCTCTATCCGTCATCCATTGCACATCACCCGTTGCCCCACCCACCCGACCCTCTATCCGTCATCCATTGCACATCACCCCTTGCCCCACCCACCCAACCCTCTACCCTTCATCCATTGCACAGCATCCCTTGCCCCACCCACCCCACACTCTACCCCTCATCCATTGCACATCACCCCTTGCCCCACCCACCCCACCCTCTATCCGTCATCCATTGCACATCACTCCTTGCCCCACCCACCCCACCCTCTATCCGTCATCCATTGCACATCACCCCTTGCCCCACCCACCCAACCCACTATCCTTCATCCATTGCACAGCATCCCTTGCCCCACCCACCCCACCCACCCCACCCTCTAACCGTCATCCATTTCACAGCAACCATTGCCCCACCCACCCCACCCTCTATCCTTCATCCATTGCACAGCATCCCTTGCCCCACCCACCCCACATCCTTCATCTATTGCACAGCATCCCTTGCCCCACCCACCCCACATACTTCATCCATTGCACAGCATCCCTTGCCCCACCCACCCCACCCTCTAACCGTCATCCATTTCACAGCATCCCTTGCCACACCCACCCCACCCTCTACCGTCATCCATTTCACAGCATCCCTTGCCCCACCCACCCCATCCTCTACCCGTCATCCATTGCACATCACCCCTTGCCCCACCCACCCGACTCTCTATCCGTCATCCATTGCACAGCATCCCTTGCCCCACTCACCCCACCCTCTACCCTTCATCAATTGCACAGCATCCCTTGCCCCACCCACCCCACCCTCTACCCGTCATCCATTGCACATCACCCCTTGCCCCACCCACCCCACCCTCTACCCTTCATCCATTGCACAGTATCCCTTGCCCCACCCACCCCACCTCTACCCTTCATCCATTGCACAGCATGCCTTGCCCCACCCACCCCACCCTCTACCCTTCATCCATTGCACAGTATCCCTTGCCCCACCCACCCCACCCTCTACCCTTCATCTATTGCACAGCATCCCTTGCCCCACCCACCTCACCCACTCCACCATCTATCCTTCATCCATTGCATAGCATCCCTTTCCCCACCCACCCCACCCACCCCATCCACCCCACCCACCCCACCGTCTATCCTTCATCCATTGCACAGCATCCCTTTCCCCACCCACCCCACCACCCCACCCTCTATCCTTCATCCATTGCATAGCATCCCTTTCCCCACCCACCCCACCCACCCCATCCACCCCACCCACCCCACCGTCTATCCTTCATCCATTGCAAAGCATCCCTTTCCCCACCCACCCCACCCACCCCACCCTCTATCCTTCATCCATTGCACAGCATCCCTTTCCCCACCCACCCCACCCACCCCACCCACCCCACCCTCTATCCTTCATCCATTGCACAGCATCCCTTTCCCCACCCACCCCACCCACCCCACCCTCTATCCTTCATCCATTGCACAGCATCCCTTTCCCCACCCACCCCACCCACCCCACCCTCTACCCGTCATCCATTGCACAGTATCCCTTGCCCCATCCACCCCACCCTCTATCCTTCATCCATTGCACAGCATCCCTTTCCCCACCCACCCCACCCTCTACGCGTCATCCATTGCACAGCATCCCTTGCCCCACCCACCCCACCCTCTACCCTTCATCCATTGCACAGTATCCCTTGCCCCACCCACCCCACCCTCTACTCTTCATCTATTGCACAGCATCCCTTGCCCCACCCACCCCATCCACCCCACCCTCTATCCTTCATCCTTTGCACAGCATCCCTTTCCCCACCCACCCCACCCACCCCACCCTCTATCCTTCATCCATTGCATAGCATCTCTTTCCCCACCCACCCCACCCACCCCACCCACCCCACCCTCTATCCTTCATCCATTGCACAGCATCCCTTGCCCCACTCACCCCACCCTCTACCCTTCATCCATTGCACAGCATCCCTTGCCCCACCCACCCCACCCTCTACCCGTCATCCATTGCACATCACCCCTTGCCCCACCCACCCCACCCTCTACCCTTCATCTATTGCACAGCATTCCTTGCCCCACCCACCCCACCCTCTACCCTTCATCCATTGCACAGTATCCCTTGCCCCACCCACCCCACCCTCTACCCTTCATCCATTGCACAGCATGCCTTGCCCCACTCACCCCACCCTCTACCCTTCATCCATTGCACAGTATCTCTTGCCCCACCCACCCCACCCTCTACCCTTCATCTATTGCACAGCATCCCTTGCCCCACCCACCTCACCCACTCCACCATCTATCCTTCATCCATTGCATAGCATCCCTTTCCCCACCCACCCCACCCACCCCATCCACCCCACCCACCCCACCGTCTATCCTTCCCCACCCACCCCACCCACCCCACCCACACCACCCTCTATCCTTCATCCATTGCACAGCATCCCTTTCCCCACCCACCCCACCCACCCCACCCTCTACCCGTCATCCATTGCACAGTATCCCTTGCCCCACCCACCCCACCCTCTACCCTTCATCCATTGCACAGCATGCCTTGCCCCACCCACCCCACCCTCTACCCTCCATCCATTGCACAGTATCCCTTGCCCCACCCACCCCACCCTCTACCCTTCATCTATTGCACAGCATCCCTTGCCCCACCCACCTCACCCACTCCACCATCTATCCTTCATCCATTGCATAGCATCCCTTTCCCCACCCACCCCACCCACCCCATTCCCCCAACCCACCCCACCGTCTATCCTTCATCCATTGCACAGCATCACTTTCCCCACCCACCCCACCCACCCCACCCTCTATCCTTCATCCATTGCACAGCATCCCTTTCCCCACCCACCCCACCCACCCCACCCACCCCACCCTCTATCCTTCATCCATTGCACAGCATCCCTTTCCCCACCCACCCCACCCACCCCACCCTCTACCCGTCATCCATTGCACAGTATCCCTTGCCCCATCCACCCCACCCTCTATCCTTCATCCATTGCACAGCATCCCTTTCCCCACCCACCCCACCCTCTACCCGTCATCCATTGCACAGCATCCCTTGTATCAGATTTAAGGAGTTTTTTTCTTTTCAACTTGTATTCAGTCTGGGTAGGCTGCCAGAGGCCCCGCCGAGACGGTTGTCTGTCGGGTAGTTCAGTTCCGTCACCATCAGAATCAGTCACTCGCCATTTACGTCAGATCCCAGCCTCGTTCCGGCACCAAATAGCGCTATTTAAACGGTGGGTGCCCGTTATTTCGCGCCATTTGCCGGCAGTCCCACGCCCTGGCCGTGTCCCAGACATCTGCAGACATCCTCTGACCCTCCAAGTGGCCAGGCGATCGATACAATACGCTGGCCAGTAACTACTGCTGCACGACTGAATGAGGGAAACCAGTAATGAGCTAATGGACAATCCCTGTTTCCTGGTCAAATGCCCGCCTTCTGTGGCGGTCAGTCGTGGTTTGGACATGGCGGACCCCATCGCAAGGGAACATCTGCCTCTGCAGGCCGACACTCGTCATTGATCAAGACCGCTGGATGAGGCTAAAATCCAGGGGCTGCATTCATAACCCTTCAGTAGCTAGCGTATTTTGTTAACCGAAGTAACATCATAGCGGCTGAAGGTCAAATTAGAGATTGGATAATACAAGTTGTTGATGAGTAAAACATCTCCAGACACGACAGACGACAGACGAGGGCTTGCCATCTCCAGACACGACAGACGACAGACGAGAGCTTGTCATCTCCAGACACGACAGACGACAGACGAGAGCTTGCCATCTCCAGACACGACAGACGACAGACGAGAGCTTGCCATCTCCAGACACGACAGACGACAGACGAGAGCTTGCCATCTCCAGACACGACAGACGACAGACGAGAGCTTGCCATCTCCAGACACGACAGACGACAGACGAGAGCTTGCCATCTCCAGACACGACAGACGACAGACGAGAGCTTGCCATCTCCAGACATGACAGACGACAGACGAGAGCTTGCCATCTCCAGACACGACAGACGACAGACGAGAGCTTGCCATCTCCAGACACGACAGACGACAGACGAGAGCTTGCCATCTCCAGACACGACAGACGACAGACGAGAGCTTGCCATCTCCAGACACGACAGACGACAGACGAGAGCTTGCCATCTCCAGACACGACAGACGACAGACGAGAGCTTGCCATCTCCAGACACGACAGACGACAGACGAGAGCTTGCCATCTCCAGACACGACAGACGACAGACGAGAGCTTGCCATCTCCAGACACGACAGACGACAGACGAGAGCTTGCCATCTCCAGACACGACAGACGACAGACGAGAGCTTGCCATCTCCAGACACGACAGACGACAGACGAGAGCTTGCCATCTCCTACCTAATGCCAGTCACATTGGGAAGAAATTGCGGACACGTTTAACGTTTAGGTTATCCTTATGACGGGCCCTCGTATGCATTTTGTGGTGTACCACCTGAAGCTCACAGAGTTGATGGTGTACAACCTACAGAACTAGTTCCCGTGGGGGACGGGGATGATATGAGCAGAAGGTAATAAATGCTGCAACATTTAGTGTTAATCAATTAACTTTCTTTGAAATATATTCATCTGTAGCCTATGCCTGATCTACAGTTGTAAAACAAGTGTACAAATGTATCATACTAACCGGAACCAGAATAAATTGTGGCAGATCGGTTGGGTTTAATTCCAAACGAATCTACAAGCAGTCAAGCTTCGCACGTGTTATTGACCATGCAACTCGCGCTCGAGAGCGCTGGAAATAAGCTTTAGTTGTGTGGTATCTATATGTTGCCCTGATCGACATACTCTGATGCACAAGTCGCTTGCTTACATACAAAGGCGACATGGAAACCATCGTAGACCTACACAATTATACGCCCTAAAATAACTCGTTTCTCTTCTTCGCCCCTGGTTACACCCTGTAAGCCGCCATTACAGATAACAGAGTGACGGGTGACTGGAGGAAATCAATTAGTCATTAAATCATCATTAGTAAGCCGCATTTAAGGCGATCAGCTGCCGAGACGAATTACTAATTTATCACTGATACCCTCCATAAGGAGTTGTATGCCTTGCCGGTTGGGTGCCAGACGTGAACAAGCTGACACCGTCCTGGCCGCCTCACTCTGTCACACTCCGCGGATGTCCGCACCACACCGCCATTAAGGCCTCGTAACGAGCTGGCCCCCTAACTCCCGGTGAGTCCCCGGAGACCCCTCATCCACCCTGCCACAGGGCTCAGGCATTCGTCTCTCAGTGATGATGATAAGGCAGACGTCTCGAACCTCATAAATGGATAATTTCATCCGTAGTGGTGGCGATGGTTGCTATTAGGGAAACCGGGATCGGTCTTGGTTGCCCCCCAGGTTGACCCAGGCTATCCCAGTGCATCCCAGGCTGCCTCAGGCGCTCCCCCGCACCCCCCCCCCCACCCCAGCCCCCAGGCCACCCTTGGTCAGAGACCTGGAGACGGGCGCTTGGCAGACCACCGGGCACGCGTCCAGCCAGGCCACCGGTCGGTCGAGATGATTTTTGAAGCACCTCAACTGCTGCTACTCCACAAAGCTCGCGCGGCACGCTGTGACGTCATAATAGGCTGTCACAGTGTCCGCCTTTGTTAGTGTTCACTCGAGATTTCACCGTTTTTGTAGCTCACTCCAGGCCTCCCTGGCAGAGACAAGGCGGAGGAGACAGCAGAATGGTTCCCACTTCGCTTGATTTGTCTCTGCACGCTACGGATGACGTCACGCAAGCCGCTTTATGACGCGTCGAGTGTCTATTTCATGGCTTCCAAACCAGAATGACAGGGTTTTAGGGCAGCATTTTATGGGGGCTCAAAGCGTTATACAAGAAAACAAATGTTGCAATTTTACACGGTGTTATGTGTTCTGGAGATCTTTATATGTGTCTAACAGTAACTGCCATAGTCACATAGCAAAATGGGAACTTTGTACAGATTTTGATGGTGGGGGGGGGGGGGGGTCCAATTTCAAAAACGTAACAACCACAAAGGCTGCTCAGCACAAAAAACGGGGGTTGACATTTTGCATGACATGCAATGATACCATTGCAAAGGGGTGTCTTCGCTAAAATGATGTGTTGGAATATCGTTGTCTGTCTGCTATGAGTGGCTTATTCATACACCCCCCCCCCCCACCCCCCTCCTATGGTTACGGGCTGTTACGTGGTCTCTATGTATGAAAGTAAGGCCTGCGTGAAGGTGCAGCACAAGTTGCGTTGCGTTCCCAGCAACTTGCAAAGAGAAGAGGATTCGTATTTTGACACTTTAACAGTGTCAGTGCATCTTCCCTACGAATATCGACTTCATCAGTATATTTTTCGGTCGGATCTCGACTTTAATAGTGTCTCTTAACCCCACCCCCTGGGGATGCCCTTGACTATCTCCGACCGTTGTCATTATCAGCAGTCTAGGAAAGTCCTATGATGAGGAAACAAATGTATCAATGTGTCGAAACATCCCATTAGTTGGTGGATGCCATCCTTGTGAACACGTTGGCTGATGAGGATTATGATGATGGGACCTCATGGCCTAATGGTATCAATTATATGTGTTAGATATGTGTTATATGTGTTATACACGCTGCAAGACGACTTGACAAATGGGACGTCGACCACAAGCCAGAACCGCAATCCGTACAGATCATTAGGTGGGTGGATAGAGTGGATTCCATCGTCTCCATCATGAAATCCGTGTGCCATCCCTACTGACTACACACAACACGGGCTGCTATGTCCCCCGCCAGCCGGCCCGCCCCCCCCCCCCCCCCACCCCAAGTCCGAGAATAGGGGGGGGCGGTACCGCCTACCTAGGTAACACCGCCCGGGGGGTTGGGGGAGAGGGGTCACGGGACCAGGTCTCTGGAGCCCCTGCCGCTCGGGACTCATGTTACCAAGACGACAGACAGATTGAGATCTTTGGTCCAAACTGAGCAGTAACATCAGTTTATCATTGCGTAGCAATGTCTGACGCATAGTACAATGCAACCGGAAGTGACCTGTCGATCGCCGCATGGCACGAACATTGGTGATTGTGGCAATTAGATGAAAGTATTTGTTTTGTCGTTTTGTCTTATAGCGTGATAATCCGATGACGCAACGTGAAACTACATTTTGTTTCCGATATAATTGCTCCATCACGTGGTCTAGCTTGCTGTCCGCATATTGTTTCGTCAGTTGCGTCAAATTACTAGTTATGTGTCACTATGTTCAAACGGCGCCTCCCAATACCTTAACCCACACACCCCGCCCCAACTGTCCCAGATTCCCAATACCTTAACTCACACACCCCCGCCCCAACTGTCCCAGCCTCCCAATACCTTAACCCACACACCCCCGCCCCAACTGTCCCAGCCTCCCAATACCTTAACCCCCACCCCCCCCCGCCCTAACTGTCCCAGCCTCCCAATACCTTAACCCACACACCCCCGCCCCAACTGTCCCAGCCTCCCAATACCTTAACCCACACACCCCCGCCCCAACTGTCCCAGCCTCCCAATACCTTAACCCACACACCCCCGCCCCAACTGTCCCAGCCTCCCAATACCTTAACCCCCACCCCCCCCCGCCCTAACTGTCCCAGCCTCCCAATACCTTAACCCACACACCCCCGCCCCAACTGTCCCAGCCTCCCAATACCTTAACCCACACACCCCCGCCCCAACTGTCCCAGCCTCCCAATACCTTAACCCACACACCCCCGCCCCAACTGTCCCAGCCTCCCAATGCCTTAACCCACACACCCCCGCCCCAACTGTCCCAGCCTCCCAATACCTTAACCCACACACCCCCGCCCCAACTGTCCCAGCCTCCTAATACCTTAACCCAAACACCCCCGCCCCAACTGTCCCAGCCTCCCAATACCTTAACCCACACACCCCCGCCCCAACTGTCCCAGCCTCCCAATACCTTAACCCACACACCCCCGCCCCAACTGTCCCAGCCTCCTAATACCTTAACCCAAACACCCCCGCCCCAACTGTCCCAGCCTCCCAATACCTTAACCCACACACCCCCGCCCCAACTGTCCCAGCTTTCCAATACCTTAACCTACACACCCCCGCCCCAACTGTCCCAGCCTCCCAATACCTTAACCCACACATCCCCGCCCCAACTGTCCCAGCCTCCCAATGCCTGAACCCACACACCCCCGCCCCAACTGTCCCAGACTCCCAATACCTTAACCCACACACTCCCGCCCCAACTGTCCCAGCCTCCCAATGCCTTAACCCACACACCCCCGCCCCACCTGTCCCAGCCTCCCAATACCTTAACCCACACATCCCCGCCCCAACTGTCCCAGCCTCCTAATACCTTAACCCACACACCCCCGCCCCAACTGTCCCAGCCTCCTAATACCTTAACCCAAACACCCCCGCCCCAACTGTCCCAGCCTCCCAATACCTTAACCCACACACCCCCGCCCCACCTGTCCCAGCCTCCCAATACCTTAACCCACACACCCCCGCCCCAACTGTCCCAGCCTCCCAATACCTTAACCCACACACCCCCGCCCCAACTGTCCCAGCCTCCCAATACCTTAACCCACACACCCCCGCCCCAACTGTCCCAGCCTCCCAATACCTTAACCCACACACCCCCGCCCCAACTGTCCCAGCCTCCCAATACCTTAACCCACGCACCCCCGCCCCAACTGTCCCAGCCTCCCAATACCTTAACCCACACACCCCCGCCCCAACTGTCCCAGCCTCCCAATACCTTAACCCACACACCCCCGCCCCAACTGTCCCAGCCTCCCATGACCTTAACCCACACACCCCCGCCCCAACTGTCCCAGCCGATCCTTCCCTGCCGCTATAATCAGTCGTTCGCACCTCGGCAGCCTGACCTGTTCAAACCATTTGTGAATATGATGTTTTCCTTTATAGAGATGTACAACATATACATATTAGTTTCAATTATAAAATTATGCCACTAAAACGAACATTGGTCTTTCTATCACTAAATTGTCGAGCAAAAAAATATCACGAAGATGCTTACTATGCGTACTTATGTATGCATACGGGTGACTGAGTTGGTCGTAGAGACATCGCTAAGAATGTTACCGATTTATTTCAGGGTAAATTGCAAAAAAATGCGACAAAGGATACTATACGTGACTGAACTGCGATGCAATCTGGTGTCGCGGGAAGCCAGTCTTTCATGGAGAGAACATAGCGGACGCCCAAGAATACATATCGGGAGAAAGGACAAACGGAATTGGGAAAATTGGATTTTAAATTGGTGGTAAATAAAACTGTCGGAAATGACAGATGTGCCGTTGTCTTGAGACCGGCTGGCGGACTGCTATGTCATGCGATCAACGACAGTAGATTATACTTATCGGAGTCTCGCCAGGGAGTCTGGCCATCCCACTCCCGTGTATGTCCTATCGCAATGCTACACTGAGCGCGTATTAACCCGATTTGCGGTTGATATTGTGGTGAGACATGCTCGGAACCAAGGTCTCCTCAACGGATCGGTACTTCTTAATAATATCCATACCAAAATGATCATTATGTACTTCCTCGGCAGGTCTCTGGCCGTACTGGCCCGAGAGTCTCAAGCCCTTTCTCAGCTGCATACCCCCCTCCCCTCCTCCTCACCCCTCACCCCTGACGATCCAGCGTTTGGCATGGAACCGAAGGAGATGAGAAAGACTTTTTATTAAATAGGGGCAATTGGATGCAATCATTTAGAAATCTCGCTTAGCATACTCCTGCCTAAAAACTTTATTAATGCCGTCGTTCTGTCGGCTAATCTTGTATAAGCGTAGCCTATCTTTGTCGTCAGAAATGTCCGCTCACGGGGCACCCAAGGATCCACCCCCCCCCCCCCTCCCTGCCAACAGAGCGTTCTCTGAATCGTAAAAACGGATAACACTACAACACAGACGTAAGATTGGTTCATTAAAATTGCCCGGTCTTGCCTACTAGTATCAGTGATTTTCAGAACGGTCACGGCAAAATTTGCGGAAAACATGGGCCGAAACGTGACTCCACGGTATTTATGAATTTAGCGTTGACCTTTCTTAAAACGGGTAAAAACGATAATATAATAGTGAGGCCTTAGTAATGTTTTGGTCTTCAAAGCAAAACACGACACGTCTTAGAGAACAACGGGTTCAAAGAAATAAATTTGCAATCCTGTCCACAGTAAATTCAAGCGCCGCGCCATTTTGCCACAGAGCGTGACGTCATGGATGATCATACATGTGGCGCCCACATACTGTTGAATTTGGCTTTATCTCGCTTCTCCAGGGGCGAGCGGAAACGCGTAAAAAGATATACCGTGGCCTCGCTTCGCGCTGGAATTGTTACAATTCTAAGCCGCACAGAACAAAATCTCTTCTAGAAATTAGGCCCGAGAACCACTTTCTATTTAGCAACTAAAAATGCAACAGATTGTATCCGTCTAATATGAGTGCTTAGACTATAAACTGCGGTAAGTTAGGTAAACATCGCCCAACTCGCTATTTCCGGTTTGGGTCCCGCTCTTTGATTGGCTAGCGCCAGCCACGCCTACCAAGAGGACTGCGCCAGGGAAAGCTGCGCTTTCTCGACAGGCCGTCACTTCAAAAGTTTATTATGGTTAACGGGTGCGTCACAAAAATCTGCGCTTTGGAGGGTTGACGAATAGATAGCAAATACACGTTTGGGTCAGCTACAAAGGCTAATATTTTTATTTCCTTTAAAGTCGAAATGTTGATGATGTGCCTGAGTAATCCCTGCTTCGTCTTCTTAAAAAATGAGTGCACATTTACTTCGCAGCCACTAGGTGGAGCTGCACAGAGCGCGTCACAATGCGACGTATACGAAGTGCATCCTCCTGTTATATTACACTCTTTGACGAGGTGGCGCAAGTGAGCTACAAAAACTCCTCCTATATCGGAGAGGCGTTTTTGCAAGGTCAGGGCTAGTTTAGCCAAGTGAAACGCACACTTACCATTAATGAGCAACATCCGCCCCGTCGACCCCAAAAGCGCTATTTTGGGCCTTTGAGAGTATTTGACAGGTTACACTTGTGGAGATCAGAGATTATGTAAGGCAGCGGCGGATCCAGCGGGGATGGGGGGGGGCGGGCTAGTGCGACATAAGCCCGCCACTCCTTTGTGAAGCCGCAGAAGACCCCCACCCCCCTCTCACCACCGACAAGTTTAGCCCCCGGAGAATAAAGAACCCTATTGCTGTCCAGGAGCCGCAACCTGCTGCAACATGCTATAAAGCCATAACAAAGCCATAGGATTAGTGGGGGGAGGGGCTACCTCCACCCCCCCCCCGACCCCTATGCAATTGGGGCCGGTGCACCCCCCCCCCAACCACGCTTCTGCCGCCGAAATTCAAGCGTATATATGCTATATATATATATATAAAGTATATATGTGCCCCCCCACCCTCCCTCCTTCAAATTCGGTGTCCCCCTGGCCTCTCCTTATATCACAATGCATTTTTAGCTTCGTAGTTTGTGTTCTTATAAATAATACGTAACGTGCAGCGCAATTTTGTCACCCCTCGTCAAAAAAATGGAGGACCCCTTTCATGCAAAGTCGTTCAATGCCCCTCGATCCTCGGTCGCGAGTCTTCAGTGGACGTCTCCCCCCTCCCCCCCTCCCCCTCGTTTGGAGAAAAACGCTACCTGAGGCGTGGGCCCCCCCCCCCCCCGCGGCCGCGATTTCAATGGACCCCCCTTTTCAAATTCCTGTATCCACCCCTGATGTAGAACATTTTATCGTGCCCCCCATTCAAGGATTCCTGCACATATAGACTGCCTTTCGCTGTAAAGTCACTTTGTGACAATTGCACCCACCTGGTCGTGTCGCCGCGTAGGACGGAACTACACAGTCCTAAAAAAACACGGCGGGGGTAAACCTACCCCACTTATTAACGACTGTCTAAGAAATTGTGTCAACCCCCCTCCCCCTGGGTGTAAAAAAGATGTGAACACCCCCCCTCAACCCGCCCCCCCCCCCCCCAATCGCAAGTTTTTTTTTACAGAGCCGGTCGCCCGGCACCTTCCCAAATTCTTAGATCTGCCCCTGTAACTGCTATAATCATTTGTCAGACAAATTTCAATAAATTGCTTCCCAGGGGGTTGGGGGAGGGGCTGAGGGTTCCATTGCAAACAAAATAGGCTCCACACCTCAAGTGGTTCGCATTCTTCCTAAAAAGTAATTAAACAAAAAGTCCACTTTAGCAGTCAGAGTAAGAACGCATTTATCTCCGTTAATATTAGAGCCAGAGACCTACGGTAAGTTTCAGAATGTGCTAGCCTTTGAGGCGCATCTTTTAGCTATTGACCACTTCTGACGCGCCGTACTCATTTTCGAGCCACATGACGTTTTATGTTATCTGAAAAACGCAAGAGGTGACCTTGAGCAGCTTTTTGGGGGTACCGAAACGTGTGCGTCAAAAATGACGTCCAAGTTTACGTTACGCGAGGAAATTGTGAAATCGTTTCATTTTCACCTATTTAATATAGCAATATCATTATTCATAAGTAGGTAACATAAAGAGTTGGAGGCCAATTTGTTCATTTGGTAATCGTCAGTGACGTGATGTGTGCCAAATGGCATCGATGTAACAGGAATAGTTGACGTCAGCCTCGCGCTAAGTGGCGTTTTTAACTTCGAAGGGCCGTAACTCGGTTAATATTTCAGCCCAGATTTGGTATGAAGATATGGTAAATCGTGATAGAATTGCTCTGGGACGCTTAGTTTGAGGTGCTTTGAGGTGCACCCCTCCCTGCTGACGCTCCCATTATGAGTCAACAGCGATATCGACCGGCACTCTTTCGGGTTGCGATGGCCGCCGTTCGCTTAATAGCGACGCTAGAGAGTCGGGACTGGTTGCAAAAGATGGGCAAACGTCGACTTGGGAGACGAATCCGCATTTGCTCATAGCCTAGCACGTTTATTTTCGGCGCTAAAAGGCTCCGTAATTTAGCAATGATCAGAGAACAGGGATCAGAGAACAGGGATTAGGACTTGACCAAGCACACGTAGAAAGTCGGGATTCGGACGTATTAACTCGAAATGGCGCCTTCTATTTGGGTAAATAGCTCGCATTGAACAGCAGACGTTAGGTTGTGCTCATCCAGCATCCGCATCCTAGGGTTCCAATTTGAGCTAACTTGCGCTTTCAGCGAGCCCAATACAGCTTTCAGTGGGAAATTTGGGCTCAAACGCCTTCAGATATCAACTTTCAAATTCATTAAGAGTTGCGGAATGGCCAAATGCGGAATTATCAAGACCATACATTCCAATCTTACTTCCGGTTCCAGGAGTGACGGTAGTATAAAACCCCTTTAAAACTTTTAAAATTATGTTTATATCGGTTTATAGAGTGCGCACATGGTTCAAAATATTGCTTGCAGTGCCCAGTTTGTCCTTTATAACGTCTAAAGTGCATACGTTGCCCGTTGAAAGCGTTATTGAGCCCAAATTGCCGATTGAAGGTCACGTTTAGCCCAAATTACCCGCTGAAGGCCGTAATTATTCCAATTTGCCGGTTTAATGCGCTAGTTAACCCAAATTGTTCGTTGAAGGAACTGTTTAACCCCCATCTTCTAAATGAAGGCCTCATGTAGTCAGCATGAGGCAAGCGTAGATAATGGTTTATGTGTTGTTTAACCCAGTCTGCCCACTGAAGGCCCCATGTAGCCAGCAGGAGGCAAGAGCAGATTATAGTATATGTGTTGTTTAACCCAGTCTGCCCACTGAAGGCCTCATGTAGCCAGCAGGAAGCAAGAGCAGATTATAGTATATGTGTTGTTTAACCCAGTCTGCCCACTGAAGGCCTCATGTAGCCAGCAGGAGGCAAGAGCAGATTATAGTATATGTGTTGTTTAACCCAGTCTGCCCACTGAAGGCCTCATGTAGTCAGCAGGAGGCTAGAGCAGATTATAGTATATGTGTTGTTTAACCCAGTCTGCCCACTGAAGGCCTCATGTAGCCAGCAGGAGGCAAGAGCAGATTATAGTATATGTGTTGTTTAACCCAGTCTGCCCACTGAAGGCCTCATGTAGCCAGCAGGAGGCAAGAGCAGATTATAGTATATGTGTTGTTTAACCCAGTCTGCCCACTGAAGGCCTCATGTAGTCAGCAGGAGGCAAGAGCAGATTATAGTATATGTGTTGTTTAACCCAGTCTGCCCACTGAAGGCCTCATGTAGCCAGCAGGAGGCAAGAGCAGATTATAGTATATGTGTTGTTTAACCCAGTCTGCCCACTGAAGGCCTCATGTAGCCAGCAGGAGGCTAGAGCAGATTATAGTATATGTGTTGTTTAACCCAGTCTGCCCACTGAAGGCCTCATGTAGCCAGCAGGAGGCAAGAGCAGATTATAGTATATGTGTTGTTTAACCCAGTCTGCCCACTGAAGGCCTCATGTAGCCAGCAGGAGGCAAGAGCAGATTATAGTATATGTGTTGTTTAACCCAGTCTGTCCACTGAAGGCCTCATGTAGCCAGCAGGAGGCAAGAGCAGATTATAGTATATGTGTTGTTTAACCCAGTCTGCCCACTGAAGGCCTCATGTAGTCAGCAGGAGGCAAGAGCAGATTATAGTATATGTGTTGTTTAAACCAGTCTGCCCACTGAAGGCCTCATGTAGCCAGCAGGAGGCAAGAGCAGATTATAGTATATGAGTTGTTTAACCCAGTCTGCCCACTGAAGGCCTCATGTAGCCAGCATGAGGCAAGAGTAGATTTATATATATGAGTTTCTGTATGTCATCGTCTGTACCATAGTTTCGGCGCATAAATGGCACCACTGACATGTGTCAAATTTGACGTCACTTCTGTCAGTATCTCAACCAATGACTGTCTTGTCTTAAGTATCCATTATCTAGGAGAATGCATCGGAAACCGACCTGGCTGTGTTGTATTAGCGTAAGTGTGCGTCATTTAAATAAAAGAACGGAAAAACTGTGCATTATCTTGATAATAAACAGTTGCTGTTAAAATTGACTTCGCTAGGTGTCATGGTGCAATCAGCCGAGTCGAGCTGAGCTGAGCTGGAGCGAGCTGGCTGATGTTGTCAGAACTGGCCAATTTCAAGACAAACAATGGAATGCATAAGTCAATGCTTCAAGGTGGCTCCAAGGTGGCGTGAGGTTAGATCAGAAAGCTCAAAATATATGGAAATTCGACAGTTATCAATTGCATGCATTTCTCATGCCGTCTATCAATTTGGGGACCGTCTGACACTGTCAGGTCATTGCTACAGCAGGTACGTTTCACATATGTACTTAATGGTGTAGGATAAATATTACAAAATACACGACATATCTTCCACGCCTTCCCGCCCCTACACTCCCCCTTGGGGCTTCACAATGACGAACCGTTGTTTCTATAATGCTCGCTCGAATAAGGGGCAAAGTTCCTCGACTAGTGCATATGTTAAAATCCTTTGGACGTAAATCCATGACGAGTCATCCCAATAAATACAAATGCTCATAACACACAAACTTTCAACGTGGCATTAATCGAATGCTCAGTAAATAGTACACCATACCTGTCTTGTTTATATCGGGCTACATCGCTACATTGCTACATTGATATCATCTACAGTAATAGTGTCGTCATTGTTACATATGTAGTATGTATTGTAGTATCCACCTTGGATAAAAAAATATATTCATGTCTGACTCTGCATAGGGCACAGAGTTATACTGGCTATAGACAGACAGCCACCTTCATGACTAGATTAGGGCTCATCCCAAAGACCCGCCCCTCCTGCCTCTCAGCCAGCAACTAAATAACAACCACAAGCATTTTCATTGGCCTAGAGCGTCTCCTGCTCAAATCCCCCCCCCCCCACCCCTCCCCACCTGTTTGAGCGTGCAGGATCTTAGCCTCTGTTGGCTCACGTAGTAGTCAGGTAGTGCAATTGATTCAATAGTTAATTTCCTGTGTCCAAACACGAGCAACTTTAATGCCTATAACAATTGTATAAGTACCTTAAAGAACTCGCTGTCGTGCATGCAACTCGTTCTTTAACTAGTACACAAACCGAGTGAAGTTGTGACTCAAGCCGTATCGCCTGTTTCCCTCGCACACAACGTTACTGTGCGCCACGCCAACCTGTTAACCAGTATCAGAAACCCAGCATACTCTCAACATAGAAGATTTAATTCTTGCCGTGACACTATGAATACTCAAAGGATGTTTCTCAACTTTTTCGTTTGGACCATCAGTATGATAGGAATGTTCATCCTCGGACAATATCGCTCGCGCTTCTCGAAAATCAGTGAGTTCAGTACGCGATATTTCGCCTTCGCGGTACATTCCGAGCCGTCATGGCCGCCAGAGGCGCTAGTAGCCTTCCCGGTAACGTCTGTACACCAGACATTCTCCGTCAGTATTACACATCCAAGGATTACTTCCCCCCGGAAGGCGAGTGGACAGAGGCGAACGAGACTACACAAGAGACATTCTCGACCAACCTGTGCAAATTTCCCGAGACGCCCGAAAGCAATATTGCATCCGATATACTGGAAAACGGCATGACATATTACGTTGTGACGGGGGATGCCCAGGCTAAGGCGCTATATCAGCGCCTGGTTGAAAGGATGTCAAGGGTTTATGGGAAGCCATGTGAGATTACAAAGAAAGAAAGGATATTAGACGACGGGTACGTTCTGGACGAGAAGTATTTTGTTGGCGGCAGTAACGAAGTGTTGCTGGGTCGCACGCGCGGCCTGAGACGGCCTTGTAACACATGTCTTGGTCAGCAAACTGTGTGTGGTGACGGTAACAGTGGTTCTGTCACATTGGAATACATCCCATTATTCAGCATAGACTACCGGACCGCAAGGAGTAAGGATCACCGGTTTGAGAAAAAAAACCTAGCTTGGCAATCGTCTTCCTTTCTGAATGAAATGTTGGGTCGGTTTTTGGCCGCTAAAGGTGCGCGTGTCATTATCTATTGCCCGCCGTTCAATTTGTTTACTGGCGAAGATTCGAAAAAGGTAAAATCTGATATCAAGGACCTTGTTCACGTCATACAAACCCACATCGAGCCAAAAATCAAAGTGGTCTGGATCCCCGCCCTCAGTGCGATCCAGAAGGAAGAGGCGACGAGTGACCAGCAGCCACAGGGGATGTCCGTCCACCAGATGAACCACATCCTGTTCCAGGCGCTCAAAAACAGTTTGGTGGTAAAGCCGTTGCAACGCTATGGCTTCTTTGACCTTGGTGACACAATCAGACGCCACCCATGGAACAACACAAGGTCGCTGGATATTTGGAGTAAAAACGTGATTAATATCTTGATGCCGTTGATGTTTACGAGAGATTGAATGTAAATCAGTAAACACAGTGTATCAACATCAATAAATTACATAAGCAGCATGTAGTGTGTTTCATACAATAAATCTTGTGAATAGCTAATGGTATCAATAAATGTTTGTAACAGTAATTAATCTGGTAATTGTGTTCATAAGATTAACGTGATCAGCTGATACCTCTCTGACTCGTTTAAGTTCACGTCGCGGTTGATGCGGTAATATTGCTAACAACACGAGGGAGTTAAGGGCGTGTTCGATTTACCTGAAACCGACGGGAAACCGAAACTGTTTTTGAAATCGGTTTCAACAGTTTGCGTACTTTAAGGCGAACGCATAGTTACATTTGTTTACAGTTTCAGCATGTATTTTGGCAATGGCCACGTGCTTATGAAGTCATGCCAGCATAAATATTTTTTTAATATTTTAGAAACGTTATGCTTAAGTTGTTTTTTGAAAAAGTTAATATGGACAGTTTTTGACTCGCCACAACATTTTAAAAACGTGATGAAGGTATAAACAAGACGTTCTGGCAACGTTTTAACGACATTGACAAAACGTTTTGGAAAACGTATTAACGTTATCGCCAAAACGCTTTGGAAAACGCTTTGCTGACGTCACGAAAACTTTGTCCATGAAACGACCTAGAAAAAATAGTCACTGCATGTATTTATATACAATAGTATACAAAAGAAAAAAAGCCAGTCCGGCTGGCCCTATATTTTCACGACTCGCGATTTTCATGCAACAAAGAGACGAGGAAGCGGTCTATGCCAAGTATTAGTTACCCCGAAGCAATACGTACTGCAGGGTCGATCTAGGAGGGGGAGCGTTAGGGGCGTTGCAACCCCACTTCCCTTGGGAACTTGAGCATACACTGTCTGGTTACCGACGAAATACTTGGCAAATAGACATTTTGAAGGTGCAACCTCACCCCCCACCCCTCATGCATAGGGGAGGTTAAAGACTGTTAAAGTCGAAAAAATGTCCCATGACCAGAGCAGGGACAATGCCGTTTTTCCATTCAAAATCAACGCCATCCGAGGTGTACCCCCGGTCGAAATGGTGGACATCCGCGGTCATTTTTAACCTCCCCCGTCCGCCGTGGTCGCAAGTTTTCAGAGCAGAGAACGCCCCCCCCCCCCTTCACACGCGTCACACTACCATACTCCTTTTCAAATTGCTAGATCCGCCCCTGTACGTATTATGACGAAACTCGTTATCATAGCACTCCCTTCTGTTAGTCTGTGCGTCTTTGTGTCTGTCTGTGTGCACGACAACTCTCGAAAGCTTACATCTATCGCTGTCACACTTCACCTTCTATTACCGAAGGACAAAAGTAAGGTTTTCGTTAACGGGCGAGATCGGTCAAAGGTCAAGGCTACAGTGATTTTCTTCTAAAAAAACGTAGAACGCGTTGATCTCAGTTAATATTACAGCTACGTACGTCAGGTTACTTTGAGAATGTGCTACTCCATATTATGCATATTTCGTGCTTTGTACACTTTTTGATGCGTCCTACACGTTTTTTGAAAACTATAAGAGTGACCTTGAACACGTTTTCTGTCCTTGGACCTTTTTAAGTTGAAGATATCGCTCTGGGACTGACTGGTCATAAAAATAGGAATAACAAAGAGGTCTGTGAAATCTGAAATCTGTGCTATGCGTCATATGGATTGGATTGGATTGATTTTATTTCCGTTTCCAAGGCCATCAGGCCCAAAGTACACAATACAAACGAATCAATGCCAACGAAATATTTAATGAACGAACAAATGTTGGCGTCTTACTTCCGGTTCCAAGGTTGATGGAAAAATCCCCACCGGACTCCCCATGTTAAAAACGTCAATCTTTCAATATTACGGCAACATTTCGTGGAATATTTCAGAAGTGCCTTTTTCAAACAGTCTGAAAACAATTTATGTTATGTAAGATGGTACCCAGTAAAGACTATCGATTACATGTGCAATTCGATTTTTTTCAATTTGGCCCATGCTGAAAGACATGTGCCAAAAACATTTAAATCTATAAGCCACGCAACTCATCTTTAGTACAAATATTACACAAGGTAATATCTCAAAAGGTACCGCCTTTGAGCAACCTCGGTCAAAGGTCAAGGTCGTGACCTTGACTATTGTAAATGTCGAATGCCTCTCTGTAGCTCAAAACCTAGACGACATCTGAGCAACAAACTTGCCCTGCTGGATAGAGGTAATGTAGCTTATACCGAATCCAATCTCAACTTGAAACCGGAGTGCGCAACGTCGAGGTGCTAAAACGCCTGGCAGAAATTAGAACCTTATATTTGAAATTTTACAAAAATCGACTGAGCGATTATGACGTCACGAGTCATGATAATTTAGCATTTACGAAATTTACGGTGCCCTCGATATTGACCATAAAGACTCCGCAATGGTATAGAACAATGTGAATTTGTGTTGCCCGTTAGGGAAAAAATATGATTAAAATACGCCGTCTTAGTACTTTTGCGTAAATCGACTAAAAGGTCATTGCAATAGTAAACTGTACGGGGTTTCCGTTCTCCCGCCGCCCTCACCCCGGCCTTCTCCGTGTAGTCAGTGATACGCTTCCCTGGCGCACATTATTACCATACCGGTACCACCCACCCTTCCCCTCCCGCTTACCCCTCCAATCATCAAAGGCCAGTTCTGTGGCCGGTCCGCTGCTGGCTGCATGGTACCCTTACCATAAACTGAGCGCCCTTCTCCCTCCCTTATCACGCCCCCCCCCCCCCCACCGGAGGTAGAGGTGACGGCGATGGCACCAGCCAGTCAAGCTGCGAAACGCTGTAAATCCCGTAATAATTCACCAAGAAGGCCCCGTTTTGGATTAAAATGTGCAGCGAGACTACCCCAGGCATCTGTCAGGCGTCCTTAGACGTCCATTTTCGCCATAAGCTCTCAGCTGCCAGGGCGATTTGCCTTGTTTATTTTTCGTGTTCGTTTATTGTATCTGCAGCACTTTATGTTAAGCTAACTACCAGTTACTACCAGTTGGCAGCTTCATCATGCTAACCCTCGGGAGGCCCTAGCCTGTATTTTCCACGGAGATTGTCGAAAGGAATTGGCGCATTTTTAAATTCTGAATTATCTGGGACTGAATATCATATTTTCGTATAAATTGATCTTTTGTTCCAAACAATCGAAAAGATTGCAACATGTTTTACTGAGCACCAATATCCGATCCGGGCGCCATATTGGTCGTTCCCGCCATATCCCGTCCCCTTCCCTACCGTCCATACAGTCCCCGTCGTCCTTCCATCCCCACCACCTCTCCGTACCCGTACAGTTCGCGGCACACGCAGCAGTGGTAAAGAAACCAGCCATGAATATTGGTCTCCGGCGAAGCATATAAATGAGCCTTTCCTTCAATTGCGTGTTTATTTTAGCTCAAAGATAAAAGCGGCTATTCTCGAGCCAAATGCGAATAACCCGTTGTAACGTTGGTTGGTGACATATCATTTTCTTTATTGCATGATGTACCAGAGGTACGGGGAAATACAAAACAATTAATTGCATGAAAACATCAGTGTTCATTTCTTTTTAATGTGCTTCTTAATGAGCAAAATGACCAATAATCAAAATTTTTGCATTTCAATAGCATTACATAACTAAATCTTCCCTACTGTCTAAATACCAACAGTGACCTATGGATTTTTTTCCATAAATGCAATCTTAGGGGCCTATTCTGACACATTGTTGACTATGAGATCAAAATCAGTGGTAGAAATGAATAGCCGCTTTTATTTTTAATGCACACTTCTATTGTTTCCTCTGAGTGGATGAGCGGCACACCCTCCACCCCCCCCCCCCTAACGATTGTAGTAATATAATGTCCCCCCCCCCCCACCGGCACTATTGCGGAGTCTTTACCGTCAATATCGAGGGCACCGTAAATTTCGTAAATGTTAAATTGTCATGACTCGTGTTTTGCCGGTAAGGTCCTGTGGACCATGGGCAGGAGGTCATTATTGTACCAGAGCGGGTCATTATAGTTCCGTCACAATATATAATGACACACCCAAGGGAATAACAACCCGGGTGTTTACCTGTTACGTGTGTCATGTGTTGTACCAAACCCTAACCCTCCATGCACCAACATCATGGACAAATGTTACAACGTGCAATACAGAAAAAAATACCCATGACTAATTATGGATTCACGGAAGACAATTTCTCAATAAACAGTATACAGGCCCACACAACATATGTGGCCTGCTATGTAACATGCGATATTATTTTGCCGTGGATGTCCACCAATATTTTTACGACCGGAGGGAGGGGGGGGGGCCTACACCTACACCTGAGATGGCCATGATTTTGCATGGAAACACTCCACTGTTCCTTCCGACTTTTAGAGTCTATGGTCAAGTTTGCAGGGGTCAAACCCCCCCCCCCCCCACCACCACCACCACCACCGGAGATCCGCCCCTGCCCCTGTAAGCTCTTATTACAAACGATCCACCATTATCACGTTTGGCTTTTGCTCCAAACTCGACACGAATGCCCATGTCTGTAAGCCGATCCGTCCACCATATGAAGAATACGGCTGGCTTCGTGAGGATGGGCAGCTGCGTCCCGTACCAACTATACACGCCCAGTCTGGCCAGACAGAACAGTTGGCAAAGGCGCATGTGTCAAGGGCTGCAGCGAGAATTGTTCATGTGTCAGCAGAAACATTAATTGCCTGTTATGTTGGCTGTCGCTGCAGGGGATCTCTGGACAATTGTCAAAGAGCCATGTATAGTGCTAATTTTTATAGCACTGACACTGATTCAGACTAGATTTGTTGCAATATTTGGCCCCACAATTTTGTATTTACCGATTATTTTACTCTATCTGTTCTTGGGAATATAGTGAATGTGAGGTCTTTATAAAAGTTTGGAAGTCGCCATAAACATCACAGGAACAAAAACGTACTACTGACGATCTATAGCCAAAATAGTTAAAATTGTGATTAGGTTTACGTGTAGTTTACACACTTTCAGTAACTCGCCGGCAGGGTAGTCCATGTAGGCTTTGATCCTTGATATACATAGATACGATTTCTGATGGCCGACCTTTTACAGCGCGCCATGTCGGTTTTTAAAAAATAGTGGCCTTGGCCCCCTGGGTAAAGGAGTGTAATATAACAAGAGGAAGAGGATCTCTGGCCAAAACCCGTGCTCACTGCGATCAGCGCCCCCGTGCGGCTGGGAATTACAGATCAGCCACGGCGGGCAAGTAGGCTTGGCGTTCACGTACTGACTGTCATCATTGTGGTAGCATTAACGACGTCAACAACCGAAGATCCAATACGAACTTCAGTTTCTTCAGGTTGAGAAAAATGAGAAAGACTTCTTTATGGAATATGGGCAATTTGAAGTATGGGCCATTTGATGGAATAATTTATAAATCTCGCTTAGGTAGCATAACCCCCTGCTTTTTTTTAACCGTTCCACGATCGAGTGCGCGCGATCGCCCTGAAGATCACAGACGCGAGTATAAGCAAGGCCTGGCAACTTTAATGATACCAAACTAACGTTTCTCGAGAAGCTGGCTTGCCTGGGGGCACTTGCGCCAACCTTCGTGTAAGAAACAAACAATATTACTTCATGACACCGCTCCACCGGCAGCAGCCGGTCTGCCGGTGTGGGGGGGGGGGCATTACATTACTATAATCGTTGGGGGGGGGGGGTGCCGCTCATCCCATAGAGAGCATTTAGAGAGCGAGAGAAAGGGCGCGCGATTTTGTGGTCATCGAGAGCAAATTATTTGGTTAGAAATGGCATCTAAACTAGACGCTAAACTAGACACTAAATTTGTGGTCAAAAAAAGCGTCGCAAGTAGACACCGACATTTATGACAAAGTGTCTGGAGGTTAATTATTTTGAACACTTTCGAAATCAACTGGACTATATAGTCAAGAACTGCAATTTGAAAATATGGTCTCAGTCTCAGATGGGCACATCGAGAGAAATTAGAGATTTCTGCTTCGGGATAGAGAGAAAAATAGGCGAAAAAGAGGGTAATTCAGGCGGCATATATGTCTACAACGAACTACACGTCGTAGTTGACATGGCGTGCGCTCTATATTTGCACCGGCCACGCGCACGCCATGGCAACAAGCGTCATTTTCTGTGCTTTAGTATATTTGCGACAGTCCGTCTGTTGCCAACCTGGGGGGGAGGGGGGGGGGGGCGTACTTAATACAATGCTGGGTCTTGGAGGGTTCCGCGGGGTAAAGCTTTTCACCTTGAAATCCCTCTCGAGGACAGAGGTGCCTTTTTCATGACACATGACGGCTAAGGTTGTAACAGGGCTATTTTTGTCATCAGAAATGTCCGCTCTCTCAGGTATCACGGAGCACTCACGGACCCCCTTCCCACCAGGTTTGCACTACCCGGAGGGGGGCGGTGCTGCCAACCGAGCGTTCTCTGAATCGTAAAAACAGGATAACGTTGCAGTTTAGACGTAAGGCACGTAATTTTGGTAGGCCTATCACTAAAATTGCTCGGTCTTGCTTACTCGGGTCGAGGGGCGGATCTAGGATTTTGGAAAGGGTGGGAGCGGGGGGGGGGGGGTGGCGGTGTTGCGACCGGGGGGTGGGTTCTTACTAAAAAACATGCGACCGGGCGAAAATGACCGCTGCTACCCACCAATTCTCAACAACCGGGGCAGGGGGGGGGAGGAAAATTTTCGAAATTTAACAGTCCTTAACATCCCCATCAACAACACTCTTGAATCTATCGAAAAGAGCGGACATTTGTGATGAAATGGATAGATGTGATATTTTAAAACTTGCGACCGCGGGGAGGGGGGGATGGGGCATTGGGCGTCTCTGAAAATGTGCGTCCATAGAGCCGGTTTCCGGGACAAAACGAATAAACCGAGCGGGTCTGCATGGAGCGGTGATATCTATGGAACGGAGATACCCTTCCAACCTTACGAGCGGATTGTGAAACTGAAATACCCCTTTCGAGCGACTTTTGGGGGTGAACGGAGGGAAACCCCACAAACCCCGCATTGCATCACTTATGTGCCCCCCCCCCCCACCCCGCCCACACACACACACACAGTTATCGCTGCAAACTTAAACGTGTACATGTCCCTGACCGGTTTGTTTCTTTCAATCTGCATCCGTTTTCCATTTCACATTTATTTGTCAGTGCGCACGAGCGTATTCGCTTCGTCTTCATGTAGGTACATTTACTTCGCAGCCGCTAGATGGCGCTGCACAGAGCGCGTCACAATGCCACGTATAGGAAGTGCACCCTCTTGTTATATTACACTCTTTGGCTAGACGGTGGCATCTTTTATCACAGTTCTACCACCGCAACACGGACGTTAGCAATTGTCGACAATTGTCGGACATTATATTTGAACTCTACCACAGCAGTCGGCGGCGCGTCCATAGGTCAGTGTGTGGGTTTGACTATCCTGCAATGGGGCCCTGGATGCAGGTGACAGATCCTCCCTTCTAAGACTTGTAGTTATTAAGACATGTCAACAATGTCAACACGTGTCAACAGCACGTGGTCACTGCTGGATCATGCACTCGCTGGGAACTCATTTACATCTAGCTAAGTTCATGAATAACGCCCGATTTCATTCGGAAGCGACTATTATTGCACTAGTGTCTCAACTAGATGTTGCCCTAGATGTTGCCCTAGATGTTGCCCTAGATGTTGCCCTAGATGTTGCCCTAGATGTTGCCCTAGATGTTGCCCTAGATGTTGCCCTTGCACCGGCGTAATACAATTTTCTGCGAAAGCGGACTAGTTAAAAAGGTTGGCAGGCCAGTCCTATGTCCGAATTGCTGCTGTGGGGCTTCTTCAACAATAAATGGGTGTAACTGCTGCTCACGTAGAGCTCTTAGGGGCGCACCATTTCATATCGGGGGGGGGGGGGGCCTAGAAAATATTTGAAAAAAAAAGTTTGTTGTCACTATTTGCGGAAAAAAATGTTTGCTTTTTCAGATGCTAAAAAAAATAACTTGCTTTTATAATTTAAAAAAAAATGTTTGACACTGTATAAATAAGTTTCGAATGGAATTACCAGGCTATAAATAATCTGATGACACAGATACAAAAAAGTAAATAAAATTTGTGAACAAATAAAAAATTGCATGGTAATTTATTTTCTAGCCCCCCCCCCCCCCCCCCCATGAAATGGTGCGCCCCTTAACAAGTTCGAAGCACGAGGCACAAGAAAAGAGGGACACTCCTCCCAAATGGGATTCAAGCTGGATCCCAGGGAGCCACCATCCTGCTTCGGATCCAAAGACCCCACCACCCGACATTCAAACGGGAGAGGCGATATTAAAGTGACAGCCCAGATAGCATGATGACATTGATTAAATGTTGAAAATCGGGTGGAAACGTCGGCGAACGTCGATAACGTTGATTCAACACAATTTCAATGCCCAAATTTCAACCATCGTTAACAGCGCTAAGCGCTGACCAATGTGAACATTGATACAACATTGATCCAATGTCACACTTTCAACCATACGGTATCCTAATATAAAAAACGACAACATTTCACGAAGAAGCTTTTTCTGTGACAACCATGCAACTAACAATTAATTTGGATTAATTGTAGCGACACCTATTAGGGAATGGTCCATTGTTCTTTCCTCGTTCAGACAGTAAAAGTTTCAAACATTATCATTGGTCGTAGTCGCGGTGGCGCATTGGGTAAGCACGCGGGCAGGCATGCGGGAGGTAGGTAGTGCGAAACCAACCAGTGACACCGACTTGTTCTATGTATGTTAGTTGCTTCCTTACAAATGAGTAACATTCCATGCAAGTAATGAAAAATTGGTGCTGTGGCAGGCAGGCAAGGGGTGGTAAAAGACAATAGAACACTTTTTTGGGGTATAGAACACTGTTATGGTTGGTTGGTTGATTATTCAGGACGCTTAAACAACTTTTGGTCATATCGCGTCAATGGGAGAAGGAAGGGAGAGTGGAGCCATGTCCCCGGGGGTAACCCCCTACTCTTTACGAAGAAAGAGATGGGATATTTATCCTGCGACCGCACAGACATGGCCACAGCAGGGTTCGAACCACCGACCCACGTGCCGTTAGGCTTTCGGGTGACCAGAGAACTCAATGCGAGCGCTCTAGCCCACTGAGCTGTCGCGCCGGCCCCCAGAACACTGCTATAAACCGTTGAAATAAGGTTACAATAGCGTTGAAATTAGGTTATTTAATAACATTGAATCAACATTATTTCGATGAGCAAAATTAACATTTAATCAATGTTGCATATCGACATTTAATCAATGTCCGAAAGAAACGTTTAATCAATGTTGAATCAACGTTTTTATGCTATCTGTGAGAGCTTATAGTTTTTACGATCATGTGAATATTCAGCGCGAAAACAAAAAGAATGCACAAAAGATGCAAATAATTTGCAAAAAATGCAACATTGCTTGGCCGTTGTCAGTCTTGTTATATTCTGAGGCCCGTAAAATGGTGGTAAACTTGCAAACGAAGCCACAGATCAAGCATACCAAGAAGAGTACAGTGGGGAGCCTCAGTCGGACTAAGTGACGCTCGGCAGCCATATGTAGCCAACCAATGGCCGACCAGCGGTCGCCTCCGCCCCAGAACGCTCACCGGAAGTTGTACCCTTAGGTTTAAAAAAAAGCCCTCAAACGAGCCCAAGAGCTCGACTGAACTATGGGCCTCAAACGTTGCCATGGTGACCAGCGTGTCATTCAATAGCATACGTGTTTTGTTTCCGCCAGAAGACTTCTCGGCACGTCCGGCTGTCGGCACTATCCTCGACGGATTCCATTACACTTGTGATTGGCTGACTTTTAGCCAGCCCCACATTCCCCACGCGTCATGTCGGGTGTCGGGGTTTTATCTTGTAACTAAAGCCTCTTTGGTAGGCAAAAATTAACAAAGCAATGTAAAGAACCGGAAAGCATTTGCCAGAAGATTATGAACGTTTTTTTTCCATCATGCGCCCAATTATGCACGTCCCATGTCCTACTTCATATTTCTGATGCGGTATTAAGGTGATGGATGGATGGATGGATGGGTGTTGTGGAGCCTGAGGCATCGTTTGTAAACCCCAGGCTAAGGTGGGCCACGGAGCCTCTGGGATAATAACAGTATTTCCTCGTTGAATTGTTGCACTAATGCTACCGAATGGCCCACTAGATGGAAGCGCAAGTCCTAATCTAACTACAACAAGGCTCACTCTATGGCAATATATGTTCAGAAGATGCTACATAACTTTAAATGACATAGTTTGTGCTGCCTCATCAAAGTATATGGTTTAACTCACTGTATTTATATACAGCGGTTGGATAAGTTACAAGTAAGTGATTCAGATGAAAGCTATTATTCGCAAATTGACTTGCAAATAACCAAATATAAGCAAAGTTTTCGTAAGTAACACTTGCTTTCGAATTTCACAGCCGCCACGTTGTTTCCACCATTGTAAGCGTGATGGGATGGCTTCTGCGACAAAACGTACAACAGAAAAACTGTCAAATTTTACTTAAACATGTCGATCTTTCGTTATATGGATACATTTTAGAAATATTGAACTACCCATCGTTGGCGGCAAGCAAACTGATCGTTCAAGGGTTAGAGCAATTTGCGTGGAATGAAACGAATTAAAGACACTTTTGCCATCTCTGGGGCAGTATTGATAGCTACACTTAGGCTACGCCAATACACTGAGCGCTAAGTGGAAAATTTGTCGAATCAGTCTTCGGTGCTAAAATTATATTGAGTATGATTTCTGGATCAAGAGCACCACCATGGGCCGGTGAAGCTACAGCGAAAATTCACATATATAATGCGGCCCCTGCTGGTGAATACAGCAGCGTTGAGACTCACATTGAGTTGTCAAGAGGGTTCCCGATTGAATATGTCAACGAGTTAATAGGAGGAGGGCTGGATCACTGTCTATAGAAGCTTCGGATATTTACATAATAAGTAATCTCTGGTTAACATATTTTCAACGTATAGTTGCGAGATTGCTACATGGAGTTTGGTTCGATCCGGTGAACCCCAGATGAATCAAGAGAGATTTTGTCGTCATGTTGATTTAATCTCATCTGTGCAATGGGTACGAGGTAGCCCCAACCTTGTGGCGTTGTTGCCGAGAACAACGCCATAAGTCCTGCCGTTTACTTTTGCCCTGGACGAAAATAAAAAGATGGGGAGAGTTTCAGTTTTAGTGGCAAAGTTGGCGAAAAGACTTCCTCTACAAACGTACAATGACAGTTAGGTCTAAATTGCAATGCATATATATATTATGGGCACTTTGGGCACTGATCTGACTGAGTGCGCATTCAAAAAGTCGCTGTTGCAGTCGGAAGTCTGCGAAGTTTTCCGGAGATCTGTATCCAGTCTAGCTGATATGTGAATGATATGAAACATTTTGTATGAGCTCTGCAGCTAATAAGCCTTGCTTCTGCTGCTGTTAATTTGTTGAATGTTACTCCCTTTTGATGTTGTATAAGCTTGTTGAACAACTGTAACTGATTTAATAGAACAATAAACCGATACAAGATCGCCGAAGTTTTCATATGCTGAATACCGAAAAAGAATCTGTTACCGACTGAGCTGACTGAGAGCGCATTCAAAAAGTCGCCATTGCACTCGGAAGCCTGCGAAGATTTCCGGAGATTGCCGAAGGTTCATATGCTAAATGCCGAAAAATAATTTGCTACCGACTTTTTTTGGAGCCGAAGGAAACGCCGATACTTTAGTGCGAGTCTAGTGGGGCAGCCTGTGGCCCTTTAAGGCTATATGAATCCGAATATCTCGATTTAAAAGGCAAAGAACGTATTTTTGCATTTTATACACTTCATGTTTGGCAGCAGATGAAAACACAGTAAACAACTTAAGGTCTATATTCCGTGATTGGTGCCATTTTTTTGCTCCAGTTGAACATGGCTCATGGGTGACGGCCTCGCAACTTTTCGGTATTTGGTTATTGGGCACTAAATATGGCGGCAGTTATTTACAGAGGCCCCCAGTCGACCGACAGTTTTCGATGAAATACTTAATTTACAAGCAGAAATTTATTATTCCTTGGTGCAAATAGTTTTACTTTCATTCAAGCTCCGAATTGCTAGCCAAATACTCAAAAACTAACAAAAATAACAAATATTTACCCGTCGTGAGAATGCGTTCAACAGGGCCAACCAACGTAAGGAGACGTGACTGTTGTCAGGCAGGGAGGGAGGTACGACTGGACGCCTGTTAAAACTTCCGTATTTTCATTAATCGGCTCGATGACGCTTCTCAAGACTTTTTCTTTATGTGACTCTTGATATTCGACGGTTATGTATTATATTGTTAATGGAGCCACACTTGTTGACAGTCGTGCTTGTTTGGCTGTGTTTATGTCCTTCCCACCGAAGCCTTTTTCGTTTTTCTTTCGTTACAAGCGTAAAGGACCCGGCGTTAATTCCACCAACAGTTCTCCACCAGAGGTCACTTGAGTTGTACTTTTATAGCCCAATCTGGTGCCCATGAATTGATGAATGTCCTTTATGTTAATCCATTATGCATCCTATCATCTGTTGTGTTGTGTATTCTAGTCTGTGTACCGTTTTTATCTACTCACGCCTCACGCACCCTCTGCAATCAACAACACCCCCCTCCCCCCCCCCCCCCACTTCACCACGCACCAGCTCACCCACGGTCCCTCCGAACCGCATACCTCTCTGGCAGGCGGGGGACAGCCGGCCTGAACCCTCCTAAAGTAACGGTCGCCGAATCTCGATAAACAGTCTCGTAAAGAAAACGGCTAATTCCCGTGTGACAGTGATTGCTCTGGGATGTTGTCAACGAGTCCCGCTTGGGGGAGCCATGGTCGGCGTATGCAGCGCGAGACGGGGAGAGAGGGCGTTTGGGGGGAGGGGGGGTGACAAGGATTAGAAGGAGCGTGAGTGGAGGTCTGGAGAGCCCTCCTCGGAGCCGAGTGGCCTCTGTGTGACCTGGTAATAACGGCTAGAGAGGCTGAGGAGTACTGGCGGTCTGTTTCACCGCCATTTGGGCCACTTTAACCGGTGTCCGCGGAATGGGGCGGTAGGCTGCATGTCGTGGCTGGGGTGACCATGGAAACTGTATCCTAACTTACTATGGAGAGTCGCCATGGAGTTATTGTATCCTGACTGACAAGAAACTTGGTATCCAGAATGACAAAGCAGGTCATGTGTAATGTAACGATAATTGCCGTGCGAACATATATATATTTGTGTTTCAACATTTACCTTGATGCTACATTTTAATTTACCTTGGTGTTTATTGCGTGTTTTTTGTTGGGCTTTGGGGTCTTCGTTTACAATTATTACCCATCATTATTGCACTCGTTTGCATTTTTTACATTTCCGTTACTTTTTTTTATATTTTATAATTCCCATGGATGCCAAAACTCGTTTACGGCCGAGTTTTGCGTTCGTTTGTAGCAATTAGTGCTCATGATTTTGTCATGCGTCGGTAGGGGGCTGGGCAAAGGGGCCATAGCTTTATACGACCTGGGATTGCTGCCGCATTACGGATGGATGGCCCTATAATAACCAGGTAGTTACCCTAGCTGTGGCCTGCGGAAGCCTGTTCAAAGAGAAAAGGGTGGTCGGTCCCGCCAGGAAGAGATGACGAAGGGGCGCACGCGCCGTGATCAAGGCAGACAGCGCACCCTCCAGGGAGATCTCTTGTTAGGGGTGTCGGCTGGCTCCATGGTGGCACGTGACCAGAATGCCAAGCGTGTCGTCTGTTGAGTCATGTGGATAGGACACAGTAATTGCTCCCCCCCTCCGCCCTCCCCTCCACCCTTCCTCGGCGGCGAACTGCCGTGCCGATGATCTAACCAAGACAAACATACGCAGAATGGATATTAAGTCTGTGTGGATGGCGAATCACGTTTGTCTGCCCTCCTGTTGGCGTGCTGTGGGCCAGCGGTCTGCCCTCCTGTTGGCGTGCTGTGGGCCCGCGGTCTGCCCTCCTGTTGGCGTGCTGTGGGCCCGCGGTCTGCCCTCCTGTTGGCGTGGTGTAGGCCCGCGGTCTGCCCTCATGTTGGCGTGCTGTGGGCCCGCGGTCTGCCCTCCTGTTAGCGTGCTGTGGGCCCGCGGTCTGCCCTCCTGTTGGCGTGCTGTGGGCTAGCGGTCTGTCCTCCTGTTGGCGTGCTGTAGGCCCGCGGTCTGCCCTCATGTTGGCGTGCTGTGGGCCCGCGGTCTGCCCTCCTGTTGGCGTGCTGTGGGCCCGCGGTCTGCCCTCCTGTTGGCGTGCTGTGGGCCCGCGGTCTGCCCTCCTGTTGGCGTGCTGTGGGCCCGCGGTCTGCCCTCCTGTTGGCGTGCTGTGGGCCCGGGGTCTGCCCTCCTGTTGGCGTGCTGTGGGCCCGCAGTCTGCCCTCATGTTGGCGTGCTGTAGGCCCGCGGTCTGCCCTCCTGTTGGCGTGGTGTGGGCCCGCGTTCTGCCGCCCTGTTGGCGTGATGTGGGCCCGCGGTCTGCCCTCATGTTGGCGTGCTGTGGGCCAGCGGTCTGCCCTCCTGTTGGCGCGCTGTGGGCCCGCGGTCTGCCCCCCTGTTGGCGTGCTGTGGGCCCGCGGTCTGCCCTCCTGTTGGCGTGCTGTGGGCCCGCGGTCTGCCCTCCTGTTGGCGTGCTGTGGGCCCGCGGTCTGCCCTCATGTTGGCGTGCTGTGGGCCCGGGGTCTGCCTCCTGTTGGCGTGCTGTGGGCCCGCGGTCTGCCCTCATGTTGGCGTGCTGTGGGCCCGCGGTCTGCCCTCCTGTTGGCGTGCTGTGGGCCCCCGGTCTGCCCTCATGTTGGCGTGCTGTGGGCCCGCGCTCTGCCCTCCTGTTCGCGTGCTGTGGGCCCGCGGTCTGCCCTCATGTTGGCGTGCTGTGGGCCCGGGGTCTGCCTCCTGTTGGCGTGCTGTGGGCCCGCGGTCTGCCCTCATGTTGGCGTGCTGTGGGCCCGCGGTCTGCCCTCCTGTTGGCGTGCTGTGGGCCCCCGGTCTGCCCTCATGTTGGCGTGCTGTGGGCCCGCGCTCTGCCCTCCTGTTCGCGTGCTGTGGGCCCGCGGTCTGCCCTCCTGTTGGCGTGCTGTGGGCCCGCGGTCTGCCCCTCATGTTGGCGTGCTGTGGGCCCGCGGTCTGCCCTCCTGTTGGCGTGCTGTGGGCTAGCGGTCTGTCCTCCTGTTGGCGTGCTGTAGGCCCGCGGTCTGCCCTCATGTTGGCGTGCTGTGGGCCCGCGGTCTGCCCTCCTGTTGGCGTGCTGTGGGCCCGCGGTCTGCCCTCCTGTTGGCGTGCTGTGGGCCCGCGGTCTGCCCTCCTGTTGGAGTGCTGTGGGCCCGCGGTCTGCCCCCCTGTTGGCGTGCTGTGGGCCCGGGGTCTGCCCTCCTGTTGGCGTGCTGTGGGCCCGCAGTCTGCCCTCATGTTGGCGTGCTGTAGGCCCGCGGTCTGCCCTCCTGTTGGCGTGGTGTGGGCCCGCGTTCTGCCGCCCTGTTGGCGTGATGTGGGCCCGCGGTCTGCCCTCATGTTGGCGTGCTGTGGGCCAGCGGTCTGCCCTCCTGTTGGCGCGCTGTGGGCCCGCGGTCTGCCCCCCTGTTGGCGTGCTGTGGGCCCGCGGTCTGCCCTCCTGTTGGCGTGCTGTGGGCCCGCGGTCTGCCCTCCTGTTGGCGTGCTGTGGGCCCGCGGTCTGCCCTCATGTTGGCGTGCTGTGGGCCCGGGGTCTGCCTCCTGTTGGCGTGCTGTGGGCCCGCGGTCTGCCCTCATGTTGGCGTGCTGTGGGCCCCCGGTCTGCCCTCATGTTGGCGTGCTGTGGGCCCGCGCTCTGCCCTCCTGTTCGCGTGCTGTGGGCCCGCGGTCTGCCCTCATGTTGGCGTGCTGTGGGCCCGCGGTCTGCCCTCCTGTTGGCGTGCTGTGGGCCCCCGGTCTGCCCTCATGTTGGCGTGCTGTGGGCCCGCGGTCTGCCCTCCTGTTGGCGTGCTGTGGGCCCGCGGTCTGCCCTCCTGTTGGCGTGCTGTGGGCCCGCGGTCTGCCCTCCTGTTGGCGTGCTGTGGGCCCGCGGTCTGCCCTCCTGTTGGAGTGCTGTGGGCCCGCGGTCTGCCCCCCTGTTGGCGTGCTGTGGGCCCGGGGTCTGCCCTCCTGTTGGCGTGCTGTGGGCCCGCAGTCTGCCCTCATGTTGGCGTGCTGTAGGCCCGCGGTCTGCCCTCCTGTTGGCGTGGTGTGGGCCCGCGTTCTGCCGCCCTGTTGGCGTGATGTGGGCCCGCGGTCTGCCCTCATGTTGGCGTGCTGTGGGCCAGCGGTCTGCCCTCCTGTTGGCGCGCTGTGGGCCCGCGGTCTGCCCCCCTGTTGGCGTGCTGTGGGCCCGCGGTCTGCCCTCCTGTTGGCGTGCTGTGGGCCCGCGGTCTGCCCTCCTGTTGGCGTGCTGTGGGCCCGCGGTCTGCCCTCATGTTGGCGTGCTGTGGGCCCGGGGTCTGCCTCCTGTTGGCGTGCTGTGGGCCCGCGGTCTGCCCTCATGTTGGCGTGCTGTGGGCCCCCGGTCTGCCCTCATGTTGGCGTGCTGTGGGCCCGCGCTCTGCCCTCCTGTTCGCGTGCTGTGGGCCCGCGGTCTGCCCTCATGTTGGCGTGCTGTGGGCCCGCGGTCTGCCCTCCTGTTGGCGTGCTGTGGGCCCCCGGTCTGCCCTCATGTTGGCGTGCTGTGGGCCCGCGCTCTGCCCTCCTGTTCGCGTGCTGTGGGCCCGCGGTCTGCCCTCCTGTTGGCGTGCTGTGGGCCCGCGGTCTGCCCCTCATGTTGGCGTGCTGTGGGCCCGCGGTCTGCCCCTCATGAAGTATTCCAATGATACGCATTGTATCTGATGAAGTCTGCCCAGCTTGACATAGTTGGCATCCGTCCCGTCTGGCATAACGATGAATCTGTAGCTGGTTTAATGTGGCTTAAGAATTCCAAATAGTGCTGCCTTTCCGCGTGTGACTAAATAAGAATATATATGACCGACAGATCTTGCCACACTCATCAGTCATTAACCTTGTCATAACGTAAACATGTATGTATTGCTTTTTATTTTGTGTACACTTAGATAACTTAGCTTTCTTTCTCTCATAATGCGCCCTCAACACCCAACCCAGAACTCAAAACAGCGTAGTGTCTTATTCACATTTCGCTGATGAAAACCCACTTTCAATACATTTGGCGTTTCCAGTGTCAGAAGATGTGCTACAGACGTTTTGCACGATAATGTGTCACAATTGGTGTCTCAGCGAGATGTTCACATCTTTTACTATATACATGATCATAGTTCTCATATTTTCATGTTTTATTCTAATTCAGTTAATAGCTGAATGGTGTATGAATAATATAACAAAATTTCTGATCAGAAATATTTTAACTCAGTAAAAAAAAACTCATTTCAATCATTCATTGTTCGTGTCATCCTCTCTCTCTGTGGCCGTCCAGTCACTGGACCTGAGCTCTCGCCCAAGTCTCGGACTCGGTCACGAGGTCCACCTGTCACTGTACTACAACAGGTTGGGGACCATGGCGTAAGCGTCTGAGGGGTCTTCTGAAATACGTCACAACTCAGGCGACTAAATAACAGAATGTTGAGGACAAAATATCCATGAGCATCAGAAGCGCCAAGAGCTACTGTCTTCTATTTTGGTGGATTTTGCTTCAGTTCCCCCCAGCGTCTCTTGACCATTAGGTCCTTGGACTTCACCATTTTGATGAGGAATTCGGGGAGAGCCATGCCGGACCCCAGCTGTCCTATCCCGCGGTGGCGACCCACAGACAAACCCATCTTCACGGAAGCTCCCTCTGCGAGAAGACAGGAATATGGGGAGACCAGGGTTATGGCTCCAAGGACATGTATGTGGGTTACAACTACACATTTGAATCCACAGCGAAGAATGACAACAATGATTCCGTGCTTACTTTTGACTACATTTGCATTTATATTGTCGCACGAATTGTTATCCGTGTTAACGGTATTATTAATAATAATAATAATAATAATGTAGCTTATGTTTGCGTCCCAGCATTTGATAATTAAATTCTGTGAATTCAATGACAATTTATGTTTAACATTCACGAGTTTTCGTTGCACGACGGTGTTGTTCCGTACCTGGCTTGTGACTGGCCAAGGCCTGTCCCTTCAGGTGCCGGGCTATGTTGTGGTGGACGAGGGTCGCGTGCTCGTAGGCCTTGTAGGCGAACCAGCCGTCCCCGGTGGCGGCACAGTCCCCCAGGGCGAAGATGTCTGGGTGGTCGGCAAGCTGGAGGTGGGGGTTCACCCTCAGAGCACCCCGGGGGTCGGTCGCTGACCCTGCCATGGCGGTGGGGGGAGGTAATCAAGGGTGAATCAAAGGTCAACAACAACAGAATTGCTATTTTAGTGAAGTCGGGGATGATCTGACTGAATCCTTCTTTTACTATTTGGTCATGAGGGCCTTGAGTGTGACACAGTTTTTGCTCCATTATATTCCCTGTAAGTCACGACAAATAGGCCTACCAATGCAGGCACATAGGTTTTCGCAGCGCTTAGTAGGGTTTGTGAATAAGAAATACTGAAACAGGAAATCTCGCGATACTTACGCATCGCTCCTGTATATGCGTCCGTGTTGACCTTGACACCAGTGCAGGTGATGACAAGGTCAGCGTCTATCGTCTGACCATCACTCGTGACCACCGGACCATTACCTCCCTCAAGGTCATGCAGGTTAGTCACTTTGACACCTTTGACATAATGGCCATTTTAATGTTTCATTTCGTGGTAAAAGCTTTGCAAGCTGTGATACATATTGTGTATGTGAATGTATCTGTTTATTAATTATATTTACATTGATATACAAAATTCCATGTCGGGCAAGAAACGGTTTTTGCGTTGAATACATCTTTTCGATGTATTTTTTATCAGATTTTTGAACAAGATATCATTTACATTTGAGGTGTTCGTGTTGACTCACCAAGTATAACTTTAATTCTAAGTTCCTTGAGAAGAGTGTCTAGCCGCATGAGGAGCTTGGCGGAGAGCTTGGGGCTGACCAGGGACAGGCCGGAGTGGACAATGGTCACCTCCTTGTCGGGGTACTCAGTGGCTACCTCACCCGCCACCTCCACCCCCGCCGCACCCCCGCCAACCACCACGATCTTCGAACTGTTCTTCACCTGGAAGAAGCAGGTACACCCGTCATTGTAAGTGCTCATTCGGGACATTAGTTTGACGTTTGGACGGTTAAACATATCTTGGTGTATAACTGCATGCATACCATGCAACTTTGTTCGAACCGTGAACGTGTGTCATGTCAGTAACAGTTATCACGTGACGAGTGGGACAGACATCATATCATGACAAAGATATCAAATATAAATGAATTGATGCCATTCACATATAAGCAATGTATCTTGATACTAACTGCCAATAAGTAATGACTGGAGACAAAAGATAATGGGTTATTATTTAATATTAATATAGTTATTGTCTGACGTTTGGCATACCGCAAATATCTTAAGAACCCATGTTCCTTCCTTACCCTCTGCGCATGCGCTTCATACTTGGCGATGGCTGTTTTTGTGTCTTCATCCTGCAGCTTGCAGGGGAAAGGTCCGCTGGTCCCCGTGGCCAGGACCAGGACGTCATAGGACACCTCGTCCCCACCCTCCAGCTTCACGACCTTGGCGGCTGGATCCACGTCAATGACCTTGGCGCACCGGAAATGACCTCTGAAGGTATGTTCCAGCGGAAGAAATGTCTTCTTGGCCAAACCTGAGGTGAATGGTACAATAATGTCTTCAGTAAGAGATCATGATATTGGCGACTTATATTGTCATTCATAATGTCCTCACTAAGAAAGCTACGTTATGATGTTCCGGCGTTAAGAACCTTATGATGTTTGCTCTTGCTATACACAGCTCAAGGTCGTGGTCTGTTTGGGGCAGATTTCGTTAATCTTATCGCATGAGAACTCCACAAGCCTTGGCCGCTGCAATTAGACTGACATGACACTTGACACCAGTGACAGGACCACTGTCACACCGGGTCTCCGTGCTAGTTAGCGCCTGTCACACCAGCCTATTGTGATGCCCGTCCCCAATAGCACTTGCCCATTTGACACTGCCATGTCCCTGACGGCCGCCTCCTGTGACACTCGCCCCCTGTGAGACTCGCCCCCTGTGACACTGATCTGGCACTGCCATGGCCCTGACGGCCGCCCCCTGCGACACACGCCCCCTGTGACACTGATCTGACACTGCCATGGCCCTGACGGCCGCCCCCTGTGACACACGCCCTCTGTGACACTGACCTGGCACTGCCATGGCCTTGGCGGCCGCCCCCTGTGACACTCGCCCCCTGTGATACTGACCTGGTACTGCCATGGCCCTGACGGCCGCCCCCTGTGACACTGACCTGGCACTGATGGGTCACCCCCTGTGACACACGCCCCCTGTGACACTGACCTGGCACTGCCATGGCCCTGACGGCCGCCCCCTGTGACACAGGCCCCCTGTGACACTGATATGGCACTGCCATGGCCCTGACGGCCGCCCCCTGTGACACACGCCCCCTGTGACACTGACCTGGCACTGCTACGGCCCTGACGGCCGCCCTCTGTGACACTGACCTGGCACTGCCATGTCCTTGACGGCCGCCCCCTGTAACACTGACCTGGCACTGCCATGGCTCTGACGGATGCATCATGTGACACACGCCCCCTGTGACACTGACGTGGCACTGCCATGGCCCTGACGGCCGCCCTCTGTGACACTGACCTGGCACTGCCATGGCCCTGACGGCCGCCCCCTGTGACACTGACCTGGCACTGCCATAGCCCTGACGGCCGCCCCCTGTGACACACGCCCCCTGTGACACTGACCTGGCACTGCTACGGCCCTGACGGCCGCCCCCTGTGACACACGCCCCCTGTGACACTGAACTGGCACTGCCATGGCTCTGACGGATGCATCCTGTGACACACGCCCCCTGTGACACTGACGTGGCACTGCCATGACCCTGACGGATGCCCCCTGTGACGCACGCCCCCTGTGACGCACGCCCCCTGTGACACTGACGTGGCACTGCCATGGTCCTGACGAATGCCCCCTGTGACACACGCCCCCTGTGACACACGCCCCCTGTGACACTGACCTGGCACTGCCATGGCCCTGACGGATGCCAGGTTGTGGTGATGTGTGTCACGGCTGTCGATCAGGATGAAGTTGGCTCCGTCCTTCATCAGCGCCAGGGCCAAGTTGGCGCCCCCATACCCCCCGCCCACCACCACAACCAACGTGTCCTCGGGAACAGAGCTCTTCTGACCCATGGCGACCTTGAAGGACGCTGAAGGTCAACGCGCACACCGTACACACTGTTGGTTGTCGCTGGCTGAAGGCTTGTCGCTCGCTATCCAAGTCTAGATCTCCTTTCTGTCGGGTCGTGTCGCGCAGTCTGCGGAGAGAGCAAAATGACGGTTGACACAGAAGCTGATAATGATACTTTGGCGCCAAGTCCCTCAGTGCCTGGCCGGTCTAACCATGTTCTGACGTATTACATAGGCGGATCCATGGGGGGACCTTCAGACCTTTTAGAGCCGAAATTTGTACCATTTAATATATGAAAGCCGAAAACGCCCCCCCCCCCTCCCCCCCATCCAGATTTTCTGGATCCGCCCCTGTATAAACATCTTGGGCAAGACGGCTTGGCATTATAGTACAGTCGCGAGCCTACGTCATCATTTCGATGTTTGAATGCATGGATACTTGCCTTGTTTTCGGTAATTGGTAATATGGTTGTCAGGAAGCCAGAAGCCTAAACGAAGAATGTCAATGTTAGTGGATGTCAAGCTGACCCGGCGCCCATGTCGGCTGTCAATGTTAGTAGATGTCAAGCTGATCCGGCGCCGATATCGGCTGACTGTTCCAAACCGACCTGGATGAACCTTCCGTGGGGCCTATCTGAGAGAACTTGACCTTTGTGCCCCCCTCACAGACCTGTCGCGACTGTTAGGCTGAGATAAGGACCCGGCGTTGAAGATGAAAACCTTTACAAACATCCTTAAACCACTGGTGGTTTTATGGCTGATTCAGATTGACTGGTGCCCCCTGATGCCTGAGAGAATGGACACACATTTCATGAAAAACAGACCCCCCCCCCTTCTAGAGCGGACATTAATGACGAAAAAGTATATATAGACTATAGAGTGGATGTCAAAACTTGCGGTCGGGCGGGAACTGTGAAATTGTGCGTTCATGGAGCAGGTCAACCGAGAAAAATACTTTCCGATTTTGGCGGTAAAGCGATTTTGCGGTACAGGTTTTAATAGTACTTACCTCTTGTTGGTGCAGTTACATCTGGCTCAAGGCGAGCGTCACATTAGACCGTCACTGCTCAAGCTTCGTCTGCTCGCTTGCCCGCGTCGGACAGCTTATAGTACAGCCCCAGCCGGTCAGTCCACTATTGGGGCCTCGGCTCGACGTTCATGCTGTGTGGGCGATAGATAGTAAAGTAGCCTTCTGTGCATCTCATTCCGCGAGCTACACACCTCTTAATGCCGTCATGGATTATGCAGAACCCCATTTTGTGCCGAGTCACCGTGATGCTGTTATATATCACGGCGCGTCCGGGTGGACCGCCCTCTGGTGGCGGCAGCACGCAGCGCTGACACCGGAAGCGTAACAGGCTCACCGCCTACTGCCCTCTGGTGGCGGCGGCATGCAGCACTGACACCCGAAGCGGAACAGGCTGGCCGCCTCTGTGACTACACCCAGCAGAACCCAGGACACAACAGAGCCGCTGGTTTTATCAGCCGTGATTTGTTTATATTGTCCTAACAATCAGAAGATTGGTGTGCCTGGATAGACCTGTTAGACCTTATATTGTTGTAACAATCAGAAGATTGGTGTGCTGATAGACCTTTTAGTTGTGGTACAGACAGTGTTTATCAGCTCATCTACAGTGGTTGGTGGTTGCCATCGACAATCCAGGGTCGAGTTCAGAGTGGAGTGGTGGGGTTTGGGAGGTGTGAGGAGGGAGGAGTGGGGAGCTTGGGTGTGGGAGGTGTGCGGAGGGAGGGGTGTATAGCTGGGGTGCGGGAGATGTGCGGAGGGGGGTGGGGGTAGCTGGGGTGTGGGAGGTGTGAGGAGGGAGGAGTGGGGAGCTGGGGTGTGGGAGGTGTGAGGAGGGAGGAGTGGGGAGCTGGGGTGTGGGAGGTGTGAGGAGGGAGGAGTGGGGAGCTGGGGTGTGGGAGGTGTGCGGAGGGAGGGGTGTATAGCTGGGGTGCGGGAAATGTGCGGAGGGGGGTGGGGGTAGCTGGGGTGTGGGAGGTGTGAGGAGGGAGGAGTGGGGAGCTGGGGTGTGGGAGGTGTGCGGAGGGAGGGGTGTATAGCTGGGGTGCGGGAGATGTGCGGAGGGGGGTGGGGGTAGCTGGGGTGTGGAAGGTGTGAGGAGGGAGGAGTGGGGAGCTGGGGTGTGAGGAGGGAGGAGTGGGGAGCTGGGGTGTGGGAGGTGTGAGGAGGGAGGAGTGGGGAGCTGGGGTGTGGGAGGTGTGCGGAGGGAGGGGTGTATAGCTGGGTGCGGGAGATGTGCGGAGGGGGGTGGGGGTAGCTGGGGTGTGAGGAGGGAGGAGTGGGGAGCTGGGGTGTGGGAGGTGTGAGGAGGGAGGAGTGGGGAGCTGGGGTGTGGGAGGTGTGCGGAGGGAGGGGTGTATAGCTGGGTGCGGGAGATGTGCGGAGGGGGGTGGGGGTAGCTGGGGTGTGAGGAGGGAGGGGTGTGGGAGGTGTGAGGAGGGAGCGATGGGTAGCTGGGGTGTGGGAGGTGTGCGGAGGGGGGTGAGGAGGGAGGGATGGGTAGCTGGGGTGTGGGAGGTGTGCGGAGGGGGGTGAGGAGGGAGGGGTGGGTAGCTGAAGTGGGACTGTAGAGGGGTTCTGTGCGCGGTGTGAGGCTACGTATCCATGCCTCACACGACTGTGAGGGGGTTAAGCACATGCTCAGTACGTACTCTGACCACAGTGTCTGGCGATAACCAGGAGATAGATAGACTAGATAGATAGACTAGATAGATAGACTACAGAGATAGACTAGATAGATGGACTAGAGAGATATTGATATTAGATAGATAGCCTAGATAGATAGACTAAATAACAGGAGAACATCGCGGTACAAACGTACGGAAAATATGGGCCAAAACGTGTGTCTACGGCATTTATGACTGACTTTATATAGTCGGCGCTGTTTCATATCTGCCGCCTCGCTTTCGCACATAGTGCACCATTTGCAGCGGCAATTTATGCATTTATGTATCCTTTCATGAGACCCTTGTGATTTTAACTTACTTGAAAATGTATCTTGTTTTATAACAGCACAACACAATAGTCTCCAGCATAAAGTATAGCAGACGAAAGTGTGTTGACAGCCTCGTTTTATGACGGCGTAAGGTAAAGGTCATAGTACTGCGTTTTCATTGGCTAAAAGAAGTAGGCCCGTGGCACAGTCTGTTATCAGGAACAGGCTAAAGGGGACAGAGCATTATTTGTTCTTAAAAGTTTGTGACGTCACGCCTTTGTCTTAAGTGTTCATTATCTTACAGAATGGATCGAAAAACAGACCTAGCCGTGTTGTATTAACGTAAGTGTGCGTTATTCAAAAAATGAACGGTAAAACAGTGCTATATTTTAATAATGAATGGAAAAACTGTGCATTATCTAGATAAAGAACATTTGTTAATATTGACGCGTCAAGTGTCACGGTATAATCAGTGGAGCTGAGCTGAGCGGAGCCGAGTTGGCTGGTGTTAACAGAACTTGCCAATTTCAAGACAAACAATGGAATGCATAAGTTAATGTTAAGCACCAAAAGGCAAAGGGGCGGGGGCTAGATCAGAAATCTCAAAATATATAGAAATTCCAGTTATCGATTGCATACATTTCTCATATCCGTCATATCGCTTTTGAGGGGGCGATGTTTTCACGAAACTAAGAAGCAATGACTTCCAAAATGTCTACTTCATCCACGCCTCCCCACCCCTACCTTCCCCCCTGGGGCTTCACAATGACTTTACCGTTTGGGACCCCCATTTTCACAGGATTCCCTGGGTGGGTTTGGACATACAGCTGACAACACAAATCTTGCCGATCAGGATGTTTATTGAAATCAAAGAAACAGCTCCACCTGTTGAGAATAAAGCGATAGGTGGATATAAATCAAGTAAGACAGTGCTTGGTAATAATAAAATACAGCAAATTACATTCCACGCGCACATAGTGGCAATAACAGTAAATAAAGCTGACTATGCACGCATTATAATTGTTTCTATAGTAGCCTATACTATAGGCCCTACCGTACGGTATCCGATTCACTGATATGACACAAGTTATCTGATTCACCTAAATAACACAAGTTACCAGATTCATTTATACGCCGTTTAAACATACAATACACATGCATCACATTTACCTGATTTAATATAATTATAAATACCTGTAAGTCTTATGTCGACGAATATAACGATCAAATTTCCAATATAACTATAGCCTACATGTTGCCTGGTCGGCGTCACAGGTCAAACTGACTTTTACAAAGTCGCGCGGGGTGACGTCAGACGTCGCTATGACAATAATCAACAAAACCTTGACCAATCATGACCCATTATTTTGATGACGATGATGATGTGGTGAACTATGGGGCGCCTTAACGTACATTACTGACAAAAACTATGACCTGTTGCAGTCAATTCCTGTGTCCAAACGTGAGCACATGTCATGCCTTGTTATAGCAATTTTATAAGTACGTTAAAGAACTCGCTGTCGTGCATTCCCCAAATAAACCACTCGACGCTATGGCGTTTAATGCTTTATTTTGGCGAATGCACTCCAGCTCGTTCTGTAACTAGTACATACAGATTCCATGTACTAACAGTTATTTTAGCTTCCAAAAGCAAAAGCTTGATGAAAGTCAGAATGATATTAAGCAAGGAGTTTGCATATAGACATATGCTCATATGGCAGGTACAAGAAACGCATGTAATTCAAGTAATGGGACATAACCTAAACCCCCTCCCCACATACCAGCAATGCTAGTGTGATATCTCGGCCCAGGCCCGGTGGATGAAAGACACCAAGCGCCTCGGGCCAAATGGGAAGTTCCCTTTGGCCTAACGCGTAAGGTGTTCGCTCGCTATGCGGAAGTTGATGGTTCGAAACCCCCTGGGACCAGAAATACTACATTTGGTGCCGATGGAGACGAACCTGGGTTGCCGGAGCCACATGATAAGGCCAGCGTCCGCTTTGACGGCGTGGCGCATGGTGGCGGTTACTGCGAGGTCGCAGTCGATTGGGGAAAGGGTGTGATATCTCGGCCCAGGCCCGGTGGATGAAAGACACCAAGCGCCTCGGGCCAAATGGGAAGTTCCCTTTGGCCTAATGCGTAAGGTGCTCGCTCGCTATGCGGAAGTGCGGAAGTTGATGGTTCGAAACCCGCCAGGCGGGTAGAACTTTCGGCGTCCATTCGGGCCTGGGACCAGAAATACTACACTATCGCCCACAGACGTGATAGATGACGAGGTAAACAGAGCGACGGCCAGTGAGAAAACGTGTCTACCCCGGGACACCACAGAACTGTCGCGGCACTGCCACTTATACCAAAGCATCGCGAAGCACACAAACTGACGGCCATAGCAAAACTTGTCTGCCTCGTTTGCTCGAAACTACTAATATTGGCATCAAGTGAATTATTTTGGCATGAGTACTTCATATTCTGTTGGGTCTTTGGTTGAAGCTGACAAATATAAACCGATTTTAGGCTTGTCAAAATTAGAAAACGGCGGCACATATTTTCCGTCTTTTATTTTCACATATTTTCCGCTATGTCCATTGACGACATGCGACATGTAAAACTGGTTCGCAAAATAAGGAGTTCTATTTGGCTCCTGTGCGACAGCGACTTCTGTAACATACAATCGTTCTAACCAGGTATTAATTAGTTCTGCTCAAGATTTACGCGCTCCTGTTTCCATGTTATTAATGTCTGAAATAATGAATTATTTATGTTTTTTATGGCAGGTTTAACGTCACACAATTGTTAAACTCTCACGCAAACCAGGACGAGAGTTCGACAGTGTCATCCCTCTGGCCGTGTGATGCGATGACCTAACCACGCTATATTATGGCCACGTTTGGTACACAGCAAGATATTGTTTTTTAAGCGCTTGAGTAAACAGATAAAAACAACCTTTAAGATATATAGTAGTCAAGGCGACGAGCGATGGCGATAACTCATCCTTCTGTTATTTTTTGGCCAAGTTTGGCTTTCTTTACTCACTTGATATTTAGGAGATGGCCAGTTTGCCGCTTTCGGTGTTGACTATAAATATTCATGATATTCCCGTCGCGTGTGTCGCCAGTAGCTTGTTGATTTCCACGATATGACGCGGCCCGAAAACCGAGTAACTTATACATTTGTATTCGTTCTCACTGCAAATGTTGTTCCCAAGACAGCGAAAAGTCACAGTCGATCTTTGTCGCTGGCAAGCTCGGTGTCACATGGTTGTTGGCATCCGTCCGTTTGCGAAAGACGATGGATTTGCAGCTTTGTTTTGGTTTAAAGTTGCACATCGAGTTCTTTCCCGCCCAAACTAAATTTATATCAAAATTTGCAAAAATCGATTGTTTCATTCTATAAATTCAGAAACCTGATAAACATCGCCGTTTCGGCTGTGGTGTGGCAAACGTGTCTACCCCGGGACACCACAGAACTCTGTCGCGGCACTGCTACTTATACCAAAGCATCGCGAAGCACACAAACTGACGACGTTTACCCCTAAAATGAAAACTCGTGGTAAATTGATATCACGGGCAAGGCTAAGAGAGTCTATTTGGCAGTCTGGCATGGGTGGAGTATAGACAAAAGAAATCTTGAATGATTGAAGGACTGATTCTTATTGGTATTTTGACCTCTTTAGTTTTGGCGGGAAATAGCTCGATATGCAACTTTAAGTAGTAAGATTTGTTTCGCGGCAATTGCGCTGAAGAAGCCTATCTGTGACCGACTTAGCGCAGTCGTCGCATCGATGACCTCTCGTTAGGTCGAGGTTTATACTCACGGCTACATTCATCATTGGTCGTGATTCTTTTACCCAGAGGGGAATGTTACGATATCACGCTGATATCGAGTGCGTTATGACTGTTATGAATACATGTGTGCATGTCTTGTATGCATGACGTTATGAATGATCCGCTACCGGTATAGTCGCTAGGTGGCGTTTACCATTGGCTCATTGAGCATGACGTGGAATAAACCCCGGCCTCAGTCACTTGACAGCAGGCAACCTGAACAGACGTCTCTAGTTATTTTGTGGTAATATCACATATTGAAACAGGGAAGGTGGGGTGTGGGGCTGTACAGGGCCGGATAATCTGTGGCAGGGACCCAGCCCATGAGTGACTGACATCTGGATTGGCTTGACTTCAGGTACCAATTGGTTACTTAACAATTAGTGGGACTAAACAAAGCTAGATTGCCAACGCAAATGTCGATATTGGAAAATGAGAATGTTGATGCCTGTTGTAACCTGGTCATCGCGTGTCTGAAGGTCATATCGCGTCAATGGTGAGTATCAAGAGTAGAGCGGAACCCCGAGCAGAAGGAGGATGTGAGGTCAATACATGGAGGTAGCTACATCCACTTGATATACAGTCCATCAACCTGGTGTACAAACATATGTAAGCAGATTGGTGCCAAATGCATTTACAGTTGCATTGACAACATAAATTTCAAATGAATTGAAATGATGTGATCATTTCTACCGGTGTATTTACACTACATCATGTTGTTTGAATGACAGGACTACACCGATGCGTCAGAGGTAGCATGTAAAATGCAACATAAAGGAGGAGCCACTTCGACATCGCCCGCCGTGAATATCATAACGTGCCCAGTTGTTTTTGATCTCATCCTTTTTATACTTGCAGCTGCGTGCAGCCGCCAACACTGCGGACCGCCATCTTCGCTGGTATCCTAAAGCTGGATTGATCTGGTAACCCTTCTCTAGTATCCTATAGCTGGATTGATCTGGTAACCCTTCTCTAGTATCCTATAGCTGGATTGATCTGGTAACCCTTCTCTAGTATCCTATAGCTGGATTGATCTGGTAACCCTTCTCTAGTATCCTATAGCTGGATTGATCTGGTAACCTTTCTCTAGTATCCTATAGCTGGATTGATCTGGTAACCCTTCTCTAGTATCCCATAGCTGGATTGATCTGGTAACCCTTCTCTAGTATCCTATAGCTGGTTGATCTGGTAACCCTTCTCTAGTATCCTATAGCTGGAGTGATCTGGTAACCTTTCTCTAGTATCCTATAGCTGGATTGATCTGGTAACCCTTCTCTAGTATCCTATAGCTGGATTGATCTGGTAACCCTTCTCTAGTATCCTATAGCTGGATTGATCTGGTAACCCTTCTCTAGTATCCTATAGCTATTTGATCTGGTAACCCTTCTCTAGTATCCCATAGCTGGATTGATCTGGTAACCCTTCTCTAGTATCCTATAGCTGGTTGATCTGGTAACCCTTCTCCAGTATCCTATAGCTGGATTGATCTGGTAACCCTTCTCTAGTACCCTATAGTTGGATTGGTGTGTCAACACTTCACTAGTATCCTGTACGCGTGTTGGCTAAACCGTAACAGCCACACCTGGGATAACGTTATTAATGACTTCAATAGAACTATGTAACCCCAGTGTGGTGCAACTGGAAGTGATAGATCTGGGTGGTGGCCTGCCCCCAGCCTTGAATAGATATCGTCCCTGTGGGACCCGTCCTACAGACAAAGGACACGTCAGTAGCATCAGACTGTCTCCTCCGCGTCCTGGCTTCAGACCTCCCAAGAATCTTTGGTCCAGGAGGCCGTGAGAATGACCTTGCCAACGATAAGGTGACCTTGACCGGTGAATAGGCTGTGGGAAAGAGCCAAACCACGTGACATGTAGCGCTTCGTACTGGTCGAAATACCACATTGGTGAGGGTCAAAACAGTGATGTTATATACCAAGTCTTGCATACGATTGATTCCTGTATCAGCATCTATACTTGTATGCATCGATAACTACATTTGGTTCTTTAAGAGAAATAAAACAATGTAATCACAAATACGCAAAGCTATGTTCTATAAGTGATACCAAGAAGACACATGTCGTCACTTTATAATGCCCCGTTCCCTGCCCCTTTCTCTATCCCTTTTCTTGCCCCTTTCCCTGCCCCTTTTCCTGTCCTTTTCCATACACCTTTACTTGCACATTTCCCTGTCTCTGTCCTTTTGCCTATCCCTTTTTCTTCCCCTTTCCCTGCCCCTTTTCCTAACCCTTTCCCTGCCCCTTAGCCTAACCCTTTCCCAGCCCCTTGTCCTGCCCCTTTCCCTCACGCATTTCCTGTCTCGTTCCCTGTCCCTTTCCCTACTTCTTTCCTTGCAAATGTCCCTGTCCCTTTACCTGTCCCTTACTATGCCCCTTACCCTGTCCCTTACCCTGCCCCTTACCCTACCCCTTACCCTGTCCCTTTCCTCCATCCCCCCACCCCTCCCACTCAATTACAGGCGTAATGACCAACGCTCTTCACAAAATAATTCGACAGAATAACCTTAACACAGGAACATACTTTAATAATTTTTATTTCGTTGCCTATGGCGGATATAACAACACTATTTGTGTCTGTGTGTGTGTGTAAGAACAAAGTCAATAGCTATGCTTCTAGAACACATAAAGCGTGCCAACATATGCAAAAAAAAGCGTGGAACGTGATTGGACAATCATATCGAAATAAACCGGTTTTAAACTGGTATCAGTTTTTAAATGGTCAAATTGGTAATTGATCTAATATAAAATGTATAATTAGTCTTACGTTAGTATACATATCAGTCTCTAAGTGCAACTTTGTTGCTTCCGTAATTGTAAATTGTTATAAGACGTTCCAACGAGTAACGATCGAGAAATTTACACCGAACATTGTGAGTTATTACATCCAATCATAATGTGACGTCACGAGAGCGTCATAGAGAGCCGTGGACAAAATGAGATATCACTCCGCGGCTCTGGGCGGCGGACACAGATGGCGGCAAGTAGGCAATGAGTGCTCTGGCAGTGGCAAGACCGTGGCTCCCTTCGCCTGAGAAAGCCTTCCCCCGCCTCGTCCAGCCCTCGCTGGAGTGGGGTGATTGACAGCTGGACTGCCCTAGTGCTCCCGCTGCCGCATCACCTGCCAGTACCTGTTGATGAGCAGGTCTCGGCACTTGACGTTCTTGACGACAAACTCCGGCAGCATTCCGCCGGACTTCTTCTGGCCAACGCCATGGTTACGACCCATCGACATGGCGATCTCCATCGAGGTGGAGTCTGCGGAAGACAGTTTAATCTCGGGTTGTAGTTGATCTTAATTGGATCTCGAAGATTTCTATTATTTCTTCAATTCTACTGAACATTCGTACATTATTACGCGATGTAACTCACTGTACGACACTTTGGAGCCGGAAGTTAATACTATGGGCGATAAAACATGCGCTAACCGCAGGTTTCTCGTGATCGCGAGCGGACGGTCTACCGCAATACAATCATACTAAACCCCGCCACACACTAACAGAACCATAACGCACCAGTAAAACATGACCAAGGGAAACGGTAATCGTGTCCCCCTTCAGCGTTAATACCCTACATACGCCAGTCGAGAATACCCTACATATACCAGTCGATAATACCCTACATATACTAGTCGATAATACCCTACATATACCAGTCGATAATACCCTACATATACCAGTCGATAATACCCTACATATACCAGTCGATGATACCCTACTTATACCAGTCGATAATACCCTACATATACCAGTCGATAATACCCTACTTATACCAGTCGATAATACCCTACATATACCAGTCGATAATACCCTACATATACCAGTCGATAATACCCTACATATACCAGTCGATGATACCCTACTTATACCAGTCGATAATACCCTACATATACCAGTCGATAATACCCTACATATACCAGTCGATAATACCCTACATATACCAGTCGATAATACCCTACATATACCAGTCGATGATACCCTACATATACCAGTCGATGATACCCTACATATACCAGTCGATGATACCCTACATATAGCAGTCGATGATACCCTACATATACCAGTCGATAATACCCTACATATACCAGTCGATAATACCCTACATATACCAGTCGATAATACCCTACATATACCAGTCGATGATACCCTACATATACCAGTCGATGATACCCTACATATACCAGTCGATAATACCTTACATATACCAGTCGATAATATCCTACATATACCAGTCGATAATACCCTACATATACCAGTCGATAATACATACTGATACCAGTCGATAATACCCTAGTTATACCAGTTCATAATACCCTACTTATACTACTTCGTGTACCACGACCATCCCCAACGCCCCTCTCCCCACCTCCCCCCCCCCCTACCACCTCACCCCTCATTTCGCCCCCCGCCCCACCTCCCCCCCCCCCCACCTCACACCTATTTTTGCCCCCCCCCCCCGCCTCCCGTCCCCCCCCCCCTCCTTACCTCCCACATAGGGCTCCATGTCGGCCCCGCAGTACTTGCGCTTGAGGTTTTCCATCAGTTTCTTGGCGTGTTCCTGAGCCACGTGGGCCAGCCAGGGGTCCCCGATGCCACAGCAGTCCCCAATGGCGTACACGTCCTCACAGCCAACCACTTGGAAGAACTCGTTGACCTTCAGACACCCTCTAGGGCCCATGCTCTCCTCTGTCGGGCAGAGAGACACAGACACATATTGCGTTTGTGGCATTGTTTTCAGATGATCGATTCTAAGGTAGAGAGAAAGAAATGTATACTCTACCAGCCATATATAGAGAAAACAACTTGCTTCCCAACCTCTGTCTATGTCCTACTTACTAGTTTGGTGGGAATACAGCAGTTAACAAAATAATATTCTTTGTAACTTAAAGGTGCATGCCAAACCGAAGTCTGTATTCGCTCTTCCCCAGACTCTTCACCTTCGTCCGGAGTTACCAGACCCTACAGTGGATTTGTCCGGGTTTTGTCAGTTATCACACCAAACTTGAGACATTTTGGCCTTCCGCTGGCTTCACTTACTCAATGAGGTGGCGAAGGCTTCGGTGTTGACGCTGAGTCCTGTACACTTGATGACTAGGTCGACCTCCACCTTGTTTCCCTTGTCCGTGACCACCGTCCCCGGCCCCTCCCCCACCTCCTCCAAGTTGACCACCTTCTCGCCTGCCAGACAAACAGTTTCACCAATCACAACAAACAGCAGATACCGCCATGCTGACCCACACATCATCATCGACATACATGTGTCTACTCAATCAGAACTCTAAGAATCAGAGGCCCACAAAGAACCACGTTCAACGTTTGATCTGTTACAATTAAGGCAGTTATAATAATATAAACTCCTACCAAGCGAATAAAGAATAAAGACAGCAAGGACGAAACGATCTTTCAAAAACTTCGGTCTTCGCGTCTTTAAAAAATATATTTTTAACATTTTTATTTTAAAAGATATCAGCATATCTTATTGTCTACTATTATCTAATTAAAGTTTAATTTAATTATGCTGTGCTAGATACACGCCGTACCTAAGATGGTTTTCACATTCAGCAGCTTGAGGACGTCAACGGCCTTCTTCTGGAAGTCCGGATTCAGGCCTGGAGCCACGAGCTCCATCTGGGAGTGGATCAGGGTCACCTCCTTGTCCGGGTACTCCGTGGCGATCTCAGCGGCCGACTCCACCCCTACCGCCCCACCCCCGATCAGGGCGATCCGCTGGCTGGCCATTACCTACAGGGAGAGGCAATGTCAGTCATCTCAGTCACCCCACCCCCACCGCCCCACCCCCTTCAACACGTTATTCCTTCTGAACGAAGGAATTACTGCATGCGCAGCTTTAAGATTCCAGGTCAAGCATCCTGCTTAAGCTATTTAAAACTAGGTATTGAATCATGTATAAGGTGTTGATTTATCTGTCGATCAGAGACGCCTTTTCTCACCTTCTTTGCGTACTCCTCGTAGCGTTCCACAACGTCTGCTTTGCTCTCGAGGCCGAACTTGAATGGGAAGGGTCCATTGGTGCCGGTGGCCAGGACCAGGAGGTCATAGGGCAGCTCGTCCCCACCCTCCAGCTTCACGACCTTGGCAGCCGGATCCACGTCAATGACCTTGGCCCGCCGGAAGTGTTCCCCGAAGGTGCCTTCGAATGGCATCATCATCCGCTTGGCTAGGCCTGCGAGGAGAAAGGGGAATTCAACCCAATGAACAATGGTATCTTCCGCTTGGCTAGGCCTGCGAGGAGAAAGGGGAATTCAACCCAATGAACAATGGTATCTTCCGCTTGGCTAGGCCTGCGAGGAGAAGGGGGACTTCAACCCAATGAACAATGGTATCTTCCGCTTGGCTAGGCCTGCGAGGAGAAGGGAGACTTCAACCCAATGAACAATGGTATCTTCCGCTTGGCTAGGCCTGCGAGGAGTAGGGGGACTTCAACCCAATGAACAATGGTATCTTCCGCTTGGCTAGGCCTGCGAGGAGAAGGGAGACTTCAACCCAATGAACAATGGTATCTTCCGCTTGGCTAGGCCTGCGAGGAGAAGGGAGACTTCAACCCAATGAACAATGGTATCTTCCGCTTGGCTAGGCCTGCGAGGAGTAGGGGGACTTCAACCAATGAACAGTGGAATCATCTTCCGCTTGGCTAGGCCTGCGAGGAGTAGGGGGACTTCAACCCAATGAACAATGGTATCTTCCGCTTGGCTAGGCCTGCGAGGAGTAGGGGGACTTCAACCAATGAACAGTGGAATCATCTTCCGCTTGGCTAGGCCTGCGAGGAGAAAGGGGAATTCAACCCAATGAACAATGGTATCTTCCGCTTGGCTAGGCCTGCGAGGAGTAGGGGGACTTCAACCCAATGAACAATGGTATCTTCCGCTTGGCTAGGCCTGCGAGGAGTAGGGGGACTTCAACCCAATGAACAATGGTATCTTCCGCTTGGCTAGGCCTGCGAGGAGAAAGGGGAATTCAACCCAATGAACAATGGTATCTTCCGCTTGGCTAGGCCTGCGAGGAGTAGGGGGACTTCAACCCAATGAACAATGGTATCTTCCGCTTGGCTAGGCCTGCGAGGAGTAGGGGGACTTCAACTCAATGAACAATGGTATCTTCCGCTTGGCTAGGCCTGCGAGGAGAAAGGGGAATTCAACCCAATTGACAATGGTATCTTCCGCTTGGCTAGGCCTGCGAGGAGAAAGGGGAATTCAACCCAATGAACAATGGTATCTTCCGCTTGGCTAGGCCTGCGAGGAGTAGGGGGACTTCAACCCAATGAACAATGGTATCTTCCGCTTGGCTAGGCCTGCGAGGAGTAGGGGGACTTCAACCCAATGAACAATGGTATCTTCCGCTTGGCTAGGCCTGCGAGGAGAAAGGGGAATTCAACCCAATGAACAATGGTATCTTCCGCTTGGCTAGGCCTGCGAGGAGTAGGGGGACTTCAACCCAATGAACAATGGTATCTTCCGCTTGGCTAGGCCTGCGAGGAGTAGGGGGACTTCAACCCAATGAACAATGGTATCTTCCGCTTGGCTAGGCCTGCGAGGAGAAAGGGGAATTCAACCCAATGAACAATGGTATCTTCCGCTTGGCTAGGCCTGCGAGGAGTAGGGGGACTTCAACCCAATGAACAATGGTATCTTCCGCTTGGCTAGGCCTGCGAGGAGAAAGGGGAATTCAACCCAATGAACAATGGTATCTTCCGCTTGGCTAGGCCTGCGAGGAGTAGGGGGACTTCAACCCAATGAACAATGGTATCTTCCGCTTGGCTAGGCCTGCGAGGAGAAAGGGGAATTCAACCCAATGAACAATGGTATCTTCCGCTTGGCTAGGCCTGCGAGGAGTAGGGGGACTTCAACCCAATGAACAATGGTATCTTCCGCTTGGCTAGGCCTGCGAGGAGTAGGGGGACTTCAACCAATGAACAGTGGAATCATCTTCCGCTTGGCTAGGCCTGCGAGGAGAAGGGGGAATTCAACCCAATGAACAATGGTATCTTCCGCTTGGCTAGGCCTGCGAGGAGAAGGGAGACTTCAACCCAATGAACAATGGTATCATCTTTCGCTTGGCTAGGCCTGCGAGGAGAAGGGGAACTTCAACCAATGAACAGTGGAATCATCTTCCGCTTGGCTAGGCCTGCGAGGAGTAGGGGGACTTCAACCCAATGAACAATGGTATCTTCCGCTTGGCTAGGCCTGCGAGGAGTAGGGGGACTTCAACCAATGAACAGTGGAATCATCTTCCGCTTGGCTAGGCCTGCGAGGAGAAGGGGGACTTCAACCCAATGAACAATGGTATTTTCCGCTTGGCTAGGCCTGCGAGGAGAAGGGGGACTTCAACCCAATGAACAATGGTATCATCTTCCGCTTGGTTAGGCCTGCGAGGAGAAGGGGAACTTCAACCAATGAACAATGGTATCATATTCTGCTTGGCTAGGCCTACGTGGAGAAGGGGGACTTCAACCCAATGAACAATGGTATCATCTTGCGCTTGGCTAAACCTGCGAGGAGAAGGGGGACTAAATAAACAATGGCAAAAAAAACACCAGCTACACTAGAAATATCGCATATGTTATCTAATTGGATTGGGATTAACGGCCATGGCACTGTTGGATGATTAGTAGTAATAGGTTTCACCAGGGACGGTACTAACCGGGCACTGCCATGGCTCTGACACTGGCCAGGTTGTGGTGAAAGGCATCCCGCCCATCCACCAAGGTGAAGGGCGTCTTGTCGGACAGCAGATCCAGACAGAACTTGGAGCCGCCATAGCCTCCGCCGACCACCACGACCCTCAGCTCCGCCGGGAGACTAGTGTTCTGACCCATCCAGCCCAGGAAATAGCGCACAGCACCTTGCGGACGTGAAAGTGAGACCTCTTTTGACGGACGTAAGAGTGAGTCCCTGGCGTGGCAAGCTTGGCGAGGCTTGGCAGCAAAACTGGAAACTGCCCGTGTCAACGTCACAGTCTTTCTATAAGAAAGAAAATAAAGCGTATAAGTATGCAGTTTAATTGGTCATGTATTTCATCGTTGAGCGCAGTACCACGGTATGAACTAGAGCCACCGTATTGCAATGTGGCCCTGGGCCCCTGTACGGGCGCCCACATAGAGACTTCAGAGTTACAAACGTGGTATATACCTTATAAAAAAGTGAATACAATTACAGGGTTTTTTTTAGATAAACTGGGCTGCTATTATGAAATACTCTTGTACCAAGCTAACGGAGAGGTAACAAGCTGTGTCATTTATGGGACCATCATCTACAATTTATGGCGACCCAATGACTGTCTGATGCTGTCACGCTGTCACTTCCTATATTACCTTACGCCCCCCACCCCCCCCCCCCGCCCCCCACCTTCCTACAGATAGTAGGAAGAGGTTAAAACTTGTGACGTAAATCATTCTAAAGACCCAGGCATCATCCAGGCACCACCCCGGCACAACCCAGGTGCCACACAGGCACCACCCAGGCGACACCCAGGCGCCACCCAGGCACCATCCAAGCACGACCCAGGCATCACCCAGGCACCACCCAGGCACCACCCAGGCGCCATCCAGGCACCACCCAGGCACCATCTAGGCAGCACCCAGGCACCACCCAGGCACCACCAAGGCACCACCCAGGCACCACCAAGGCACCACTAAGGCACCACCGTCAAGATACCACAAAACAGCCGGCCAGCCCGACTGACGACTCCATGGCCGAGTCTAGAATCATACAACAAACTTCAGCATTTGTCAATAATATTAGGACGCCAGCACTAGGTATGGTTATAATGAATTATTGTGAAATGGACACATTCTCCATTTCAAAACCGACTAGTGCACACGTATAGCTGAACATGTCAGGTTACTAAGCCGGCTGTTGGCTCTCCAAACCGGCTGTTGGCTCTCCAAGCCGGCTGTTGGCTCTCAAAGCCGGCTGTTGGCTCTCAAAGCCGGCTGTTGGCTCTCAAAGCCGGCTGTTGGCTCTCAAAGCCGGCTGTTGGCTCTCAAAGCCGGCTGTTGGCTCTCCAAGCCGGCTGTTGGCTCTCCAAGCCGGCTGTTGGCTCTCCAAGGCGGCTCACACGCTTAAAGTACTGCTATGACGTCATTCTATTGTCTAAACTGTACATTAAAATTTTCACGAATGTACTGTTTTAGCTAGCTGATTAATTAGCGATTGACTCAAAAAGACCGAACAATGTTTCTCTTTAACAATTGTCCTTCTGTTACGAAATCGACAATCGCAGTCAATGCCAATCATGAGCAATAAGTGAGCTTGTTTGAAACACGTCACAACCACAATGGGTGATAAACTGGAAGCTTGATCCCAGATGGAAAGCCCCAGCAAAAAACAAGAACAAGCAAAAACAAGAATATATCACAAAATCCACTTTAAAAACTGAACTTGAGATCATATGTAATTCATATGCAAAATACATACAGACATTTCCTTATATCCTATAATCACACTTGAAATCATTTTTCTTTCTCGTGAATTCCACAAAGCTCAGTTTGTAAAGCGTATCCTATGCCTCAACAACGCACTGGTTGTTACTTGTTTCAAACACCATGGCAACATCGCTACGCATCATATCCTTTCAGTATCCAATAATTTGAACGCTTGTATCATATTCCACATTCAAATGACCATTATCGTCTGTATAATGACACATAATCCACGCGAAGTAGCCTACGCGTGTCTTGATGTGAAACACGACTTCATTCTTACATTCTAAAGATGAACTAAACTGACTTGTGGCTGCAGCGTCCGACTTTCTTCCATGTCAGGGCGAACCACTGTTTCAGCTTAGCTCACGTATGACTCAAGTTTACCATTGCTACAACAATACATTTCGTGTGTTCTCAGACAGAATATGAACGGACTTCAGTCAGCTATTTTATTGGTTTCGGAAGCGAGAGATGCAATGTACATCTTAAAAGAACTCTTATTCATATGGACCACGTGAGGCTCACCGACCGTAGTTTAAGTCAGAGAATACCCGTGTAACAGTTCATTCTTGAAAAGATATGTACTCGGCTTGCGCCTCGTACATTCTTTTCAAGAATGTACTGTTACATGGGCATTCTCCTTACCTTAATGTTGGGCCGCAAAGCATCTTCAGATGTACTTGTGGACGTCTGAACGAATAGGACATTTTTGGACGAGTGGAATTCAGGGTCAGCCAATCAGCGTCAGCGCGGCGGTCACGTGGTTTGACATTTTAACTGTGTGTTTCTTTGGAGCTCAAGAACATGTCTCAATCGTATATCCGTGGATGCGCATTTCACTAGGGCCGTCAAGCCCGGCCTCAGCCTCGAATCGTGTGAAGCAGCCGACCGTAAATAGTATTTGTATAAGCTTCACTCACTTATTCACATGGCACAGTCTGGCCCTCCTTCCCTCTCACATGGCACAGTCTGGCCCTCCTTCCCTCTCACATGGCACAGTCTGGCCCTCCTTCCCTCTCACATGGCACAGTCTGGCCCTCCTTCCCTCTCACATGGCACCGTCTGGCCCTCCTTCCCTCCTCTCACATGGCACAGTCTGGCCCTCCTTCCCTCTCACATGGCACCGTCTGGCCCTCCTACAGTCTGGCCCTCCTTCCCTCTCACATGGCACAGTCTGGCCCTCCTTCCCTCTCACATGGCACAGTCTGGCCTTCCTCCCCGCTCACATGGCACAGTCTGGCCCTCCTTCCCTCTCACATGGCACAGTCTGGCCCTCCTCCCCTCTCACATGGCACAGTCTGGCCCTCCTTCCCTCTCACATGGCACAGTCTGGCCCTCCTTCCCTCTCACATGACACAGTCTGGCCCTCCATCCCTCTCACATGGCACCGTCTGGCCCTCCTTCCCTCTCACATGGCACAGTCTGGCCCTCCTTCCCTCTCACATGGCACAGTCTGGCCATCCTCCCTTCTCACATGGCACAGTCTGGTCCTCCTTCCCTCTCACATGGCACCATCTGGCCCTCCTTCCCTCTCACATGGCACAGTCCGGCCCTCCTTCCCTCTCACATGGCACCGTCTGGCCCTCCTTCCCTCTCACATGGCACAGTCTGGCCACCCTTCCCTCTCACATGGCACCGTCTGGCCCTCCTTCCCTCTCACATGGCACCGTCTGGCCCTCCTTCCCTCTCACATGGCACAGTCTGGCCCTCCTTCCCTCTCACATGGCACCGTCTGGCCCTCCTTCTCTCTCACATGGCATCGTCTGGCCCTCCTTACCTCTCACATGGCACAGTCTGGCCCTCCTTCCCTCTCACATGGCACAGTCTGGCCCTTCTTCCCTCTGACATGGCACCGTCTGGCCCTCCTTCCCTCTGACATGGCACAGTCTGGCCCTCCTTCCCTCTGACATGGCACAGTCTGGCCCTCCTTCCCTCTCACATGGCACAGTCTGGCCCTCCTTCCCTCTCACATGGCCCAGTCTGGCCCTCCTTCCCTCTCACATGGCACCGTCTGGCCCTCCTTCCCTCTCACATGGCACAGTCCGGCCCTCCTTCCCTCTCACATGGCACAGTCTGGCCATCCTCCCCTCTCACATGGCACAGTCTGGCCCTCCTTATCTCTCACATGGCACAGTCTGGCCCTCCTTCCCTCTCACATGGCACAGTCTGGCCCTCCTTCCCTCTCACATGGCACAGGCTGGCCCTCCTTCCCTCTCACATGGCACAGTCTGGCCCTCCTTCCCTCTCACATGGCACAGTCTGGCCCTCCTTCCCTCTCACATGGCACAGTCTGGCCCTCCTTCCCTCTCACATGGCACAGTCTGGCCCTCCTTCCCTCTCACATGGCACAGTCTGGCCCTCCTTCCCTCTCACATGGCACCGTCTGGCCCTCCTTCCCTCTCACATGGCACAGTCTGGCCCTCCTTCCCTCTCACATGGCACAGTCTGGCCCTCCTTCCCTCTGAGATGGCACAGTCTGGCCCTCCTTCCCTCTCACATGGCACAGTCTGGCCATCCTCCCCTCTCACATGGCACAGTCTGGCCCTCCTTCCCTCTGAGATGGCACAGTCTGGCCCTCCTTCCCTCTCACATGGCAGTCTGGCCCTCCTTCCCTCTCACATGGCACAGTCTGGCCCTCCTTCCCTCTCACATGGCAGTCTGGCCCTCCTTCCCTCTCACATGGCACCGTCTGACCCTCCTTCCCTCTCACATGGCACAGTCTGGCCCTCCTTCCCTCTCACATGGCACAGTCTGGCCCTCCTTCCCTCTCACATGGCACATTCTGGCCCTCCTTCCCTCTCACATGGCACAGTCTGGCCCTCCTTCCCTCTCACATGGCACAGTCTGGCCCTCCTTCCCTCTCACATGGCACAGTCTGGCCCTCCTTCCCTCTCACATGGCACCGTCTGACCCTCCTTCCCTCTCACATGGCACAGTCTGGCCCTCCTTCCCTCTCACATGGCACAGTCTGGCCCTCCTTCCCTCTCACATGGCACCGTCTGGCCCTCCTTCCCTCTCACATGGCCCAGTCTGGCCCTCCTTCTCTCTCACATGGCACCGTCTGGCCCTCCTTCCCTCTCACATGGCACAGTCTGACCCTCCTTCCCTCTCACATGGCACAGTCTGGCCCTCCTTCCCTCTCACATGGCACAGTCTGGCCCTCCTTCCCTCTCACATGGCACAGTCTGGCCCTCCTTCCCTCTCACATGGCAGTCTGGCCCTCCTTCCCTCTCACATGGCACCGTCTGACCCTCCTTCCCTCTCACATGGCACAGTCTGGCCCTCCTTCCCTCTCACATGGCACAGTCTGGCCCTCCTTCCCTCTCACATGGCAGTCTGGCCCTCCTTCCCTCTCACATGGCACCGTCTGACCCTCCTTCCCTCTCACATGGCACAGTCTGGCTCTCCTTCCCTCTCACATGGCACAGTCTGGCCCTCCTTCCCTCTCACATGGGACAGTCTGGCCCTCCTTCCCTCTCACATGGCACAGTCTGGCCCTCCTTCCCTCTCACATGGCACAGTCTGGCCCTCCTTCCCTTTCACATGGCACAGTCTGGCCCTCCTTCCCTCTCACATGGCACCGTCTGGCCCTCCTTCCCTCTCACATGGCACAGTCTGGCCCCCCTTCCCTCTCACATGGCACAGTCTGGCCCTCCTTCCCTCTCACATGGCACCGTCTGGCCCTCCTTCCCTCTCCCATGGCACCGTCTGACCCTCCTTCCCTCTCACATGGCACAGTCTGGCCCTCCTTCCCTCTCACATGGCACAGTCTGGCCATCCTCCCTTCTCACATGGCACAGTCTGGCCCTCCTTCCCTCTCACATGGCACCGTCTGACCCTCCTTCCCTCTCACATGGCACAGTCTGGCCATCCTCCCTTCTCACATGGCACAGTCTGGCCATCCTCCCTTCTCACATGGCACCGTCTGGCCCTCCTTCCCTCTCACATGGCACCGTCTGACCCTCCTTCCCTCTCACATGGCACAGTCTGGCCCTCCTTCCCTCTCACATGGCACAGTCTGGCCATCCTCCCTTCTCACATGGCACAGTCTGGCCCTCCTTCCCTCTCACATGGCACCGTCTGACCCTCCATCCCTCTCACATGGCACAGTCTGGCCCTCCTTTCCTCTCACATGGCACAGTCTGGCCCTCCTTCCCTCACACATGGCACAGTCTGGCCCTCCTTCCCTCTCACATGGCACAGTCTGGCCCTCCTTCCCTCTCACATGGCACCGTCTGGCCCTCCTTCCCCTCTCACATGGCACAGTCTGGCCCTCCTTCCCTCTCACATGGCACAGTCTGGCCCTCCTTCCCTCTCACATGGCACAGTCTGGCCCTCCTTCCCTCTCACATGGCACAGTCTGACCCTCCTTCCCTCTCACATGGCACCGTCTGACCCTCCTTCCCTCTCACATGGCAGTCTGGCCCTCCTTCCCTCTCACATGGCACAGTCTGGCCCTCCTTCCCTCTCACATGGCACAGTCTGGCCATCCTCCCTTCTCACATGGCACAGTCTTGCCCTCCTTCCCTCTCACATGGCACAGTCTGGCCCTCCTTCCCTCTCACATGGCACAGTCTGGCCCTCCTTCCCTCTCACATGGCACAGTCTGGCCCTCCTTCCCTCTCACATGGCACCGTCTGACCCTCCTTCCCTCTCACATGGCACAGTCTGGCTCTCCTTCCCTCTCACATGGCACAGTCTGGCCCTCCTTCCCTCTCACATGGCACAGTCTGGCCCTCCTTCCCTCTCACATGGCACAGTCTGGCCCTCCTTCCCTCTCACATGGCACAGTCTGGCCCTCCTTCCCTCTCACATGGCACAGTCTGGCCCTCCTTCCCTCTCACATGGCACCGTCTGGCCCTCCTTCCCTCTCACATGGCACAGTCTGGCCCTCCTTCCCTCTCCCATGGCACAGTCTGGCCCTCCTTCCCTCTCACATGGCACCGTCTGGCCCTCCTTCCCTCTCCCATGGCACCGTCTGACCCTCCTTCCCTCTCACATGGCACAGTCTGGCCCTCCTTCCCTCTCACATGGCACAGTCTGGCCATCCTCCCTTCTCACATGGCACAGTCTGGCCCTCCTTCCCTCTCACATGGCACCGTCTGACCCTCCTTCCCTCTCACATGGCACAGTCTGGCCATCCTCCCTTCTCACATGGCACAGTCTGGCCATCCTCCCTTCTCACATGGCACCGTCTGGCCCTCCTTCCCTCTCACATGGCACCGTCTGACCCTCCTTCCCTCTCACATGGCACAGTCTGGCCCTCCTTCCCTCTCACATGGCACAGTCTGGCCATCCTCCCTTTTCACATGGCACAGTCTGGCCCTCCTTCCCTCTCACATGGCACCGTCTGACCCTCCATCCCTCTCACATGGCACAGTCTGGCCCTCCTTCCCTCTCACATGGCACAGTCTGGCCCTCCTTCCCTCTCACATGGCACAGTCTGGCCCTCCTTCCCTCTCATATGGCACAGTCTGGCCCTCCTTCCCTCTAAAATGGCACCGTCTGGCCCTCCTTCCCTCTCACATGGCACAGTCTGGCCCTCCTTCCCTCTCACATGGCACAGTCTGACCCTCCTTCCCTCTCACATGGCACCGTCTGACCCTCCTTCCCTCTCACATGGCAGTCTGGCCCTCCTTCCCTCTCACATGGCACAGTCTGGCCCTCCTTCCCTCTCACATGGCACAGTCTGGCCATCCTCCCTTCTCACATGGCACAGTCTTGCCCTCCTTCCCTCTCACATGGCACAGTCTGGCCCTCCTTCCCTCTCACATGGCACAGTCTGGCCCTCTTTCCCTCTCACATGGCATCGTCTGACCCTCCTTCCCTCTCACATGGCAGTCTGGCCCTCCTTCCCTCTCACATGGCACAGTCTGGCCCTCCTTCCCTCTTACATGGCACAGTCTGGCCCTCCTTCCCTCTCACATGGCACAGTCTGGCCCTCCTTCCCTCTCACATGCCACAGTCTGGCCCTCCTTCCCTGTCACATGGCAGTCTGGCCCTCCTTCCCTCTCACATGGCACAGTCTGGCCCTCCTTCCCTCTTACATGGCACAGTCTGGCCCTCCTTCCCTCTCACATGGCAGTCTGGCCCTCCATCCCTCTCACATGGCACAGTCTGGCCCTCCTTCCCTCTCACATGGCACAGTCTGGCCCTCCTTCCCTCTCACATGGCACAGTCTGGCCCTCCTTCCCTCTCACATGGCACAGTCTGGCCCTCCTTCCCTCTCACATGGCACAGTCTGGCCCTCCATCCCTCTCACATGGCACAGTCTGGCCCTCCTTCCCTCTCACATGGCACAGTCTGGCCCTCCTTCCCTCTCACATGGCACAGTCTGGCCCTCCTTCCCTCTCACATGGCAGTCTGGCCCTCCATCCCTCTCACATGGCACAGTCTGGCCCTCCTTCCCTCTCACATGGCACAGTCTGGCCCTCCTTCCCTCTCACATGGCACAGTCTGGCCCTCCTTCCCTCTCACATGGCACAGTCTGGCCCTCCTTCCCTCTCACATGGCACAGTCTGGCCCTCCTTCCCTCTCACATGGCACAGTCTGGCCCTCCTTCCCTCTCACATGGCACAGTCTGGCCCTCCTTCCCTCTCACATGGCACAGTCTGGCCCTCCTTCCCTCTCACATGGCACAGTCTGGCCCTCCATCCCTCTCACATGGCACAGTCTGGCCCTCCTTCCCTCTCACATGGCACAGTCTGGCCCTCCTTCCCTCTCACATGGCACAGTCTGGCCCTCCTTCCCTCTCACATGGCACAGTCTGGCCCTCCTTCCCTCTCACATGGCACAGTCTGGCCCTCCTTCCCTCTCACATGGCACAGTCTGGCCCTCCTTCCCTCTCACATGGCACAGTCTGGCCCTCCTTCCCTCTCACATGGCAGTCTGGCCCTCCATCCCTCTCACATGGCACAGTCTGGCCCTCCTTCCCTCTCACATGGCACAGTCTGGCCCTCCTTCCCTCTCACATGGCACAGTCTGGCCCTCCTTCCCTCTCACATGGCACAGTCTGGCCCTCCTTCCCTCTCACATGGCACAGTCTGGCCCTCCTTCCCTCTCACATGGCACAGTCTGGCCCTCCTTCCCTCTCACATGGCACAGTCTGGCCCTCCTTCCCTCTCACATGGCACAGTCTGGCCCTCCTTCCCTCTCACATGGCACAGTCTGGCCCTCCTTCCCTCTCACATGGCACAGTCTGGCCCTCCTTCCCTCTCACATGGCAGTCTGGCCCTCCATCCCTCTCACATGGCACAGTCTGGCCCTCCTTCCCTCTCACATGGCACAGTCTGGCCCTCCTTCCCTCTCACATGGCACAGTCTGGCCCTCCTTCCCTCTCACATGGCACAGTCTGGCCCTCCTTCCCTCTCACATGGCACAGTCTGGCCCTCCTTCCCTCTCACATGGCAAAGTCTGGCCCTCCTTCCCTCTCACATGGCATAGCTCACATGGAGCGGCATTGGTCACAATGCAACCCGTTTATTGTTGGCATGCAAGTGCCTGTCTGCCTCACGAGCAGTAGTCACTATACATCAAACAGAATCCCCATCCTTCAAGTGGGAGAGACCTACGTTATAGGTGTCATTCGTAGCCCTCCACAGCCCTCCACAGACCGCTGCTGTAAATGTATATAGCCATAATAAGCGTCATGAGTACTGGGACACGTCATTGTATCATCGCAGGTAGGTGCAGTGACCTAACCTACTTCCACGCGGATCCCAGGACACAGGACTGCGTACACTGGGCGCATTTCTTTGGTAACCCGGGTGTATCCCTGCGGTGGACCGAATACGCACATTACGCATCGGGGTACCGCCCGACACTTCTTTCACCCGGGCATGTGTGCGCATCCATTCGGTATGCCGATGTGCCCTGTTCAAAACAGCACGGGACATTCGGGAGAAGATGGCGGCTGATTGAAAGGCGATGAGAGCAGGTTGGTTCCAGTGCCCCCTTCGTGCACCGGATGTGAACGGTGTGTGCATTTCACTGGGATAGGCATATCCCTGTGCCGACAGGGATATGCCTATTCCAACTATGAACTATGACGTAGCATATGGCTTAGTAATACATTCAGTACAGTGGTTACACAATGCTCCTTTCTGGGTGCGGATTAGTCACGCCCAGTGCGGTAAGTACAGGGCGGGGACTTTACAGAATGTAGAGTGGACACTGGAGAGTGGACAGTGGGCAGTGCACAGTGGACAGTGGACAGTGGGCAGTGCAGAGTGGACAGTGGACAGTGGGCAGGGCAGTGGTACATGGCACCTACCTCACTGGGAGACGTCCGGCTGTGGTCTGCGGCTGACACACCAGGGATACCAGGGTGGAGGCGGGTCGTCTGCAGCTCGACCAGGGCGACACCTGGAGGGGGAGAATGAGCCGCACCCAACGAGCTGCCATCCTCTGCAATTCTCACGGCATTGTGACGTCAACACGCCCTGCCTAGCATAGTGACTGCGCGCGCATAGGCGTCTGGGCCACCCCCACCCTGACCCCCCACCACACCTCTACACCCCCCACCCCCCTGACTCTCACCCTGACATAACAGTCTGATCGGTACAGACGCATGTGTGATAGTTGGTCTAGTTCTCCAGCCCAGCCCAGCTCAGGTCTCCTCGCCCCCACTCCCTCCTCGCCCCCCCCCCCCCCCACCCCTTTCTCCTCACTCATACGCAAACCGGCGTCCTCATCCTGGTAGCCACAGTTTGACGGCGACCGACGCCGCAACGCTTTTATGACTGGCACAACCCGCCGGCCCGACCTCCTACTAGAGCCAGCTAGCTAGCTCCCTGCGGTTATGGCAGCCTCACCGAAGGCTACCTCAATAAAACAGGGCTGTGGGCTTTCTCATTCAAGCCAGATGTAAAAGCCGCTATTTAAAGCCTGCGTCCTGTATCGAAGCGGAACGCGTGAACCTCTACATACCGGTTACGTCTTGGCTATGCCGAACAACCGTTCTGAGTGACTGCACTACAGCACCGATGGCGTCTCTGGGAGAGAACTCACAGAGGGTCCCCAGTTTTGTACACACCACTGTTTTACGTGGGCAAGTTAATGCTGCCGATACACATCAATACACAACACACTCCGTACAGTTATGAATGGAAGATACATTGAGTGCAAACTCATATATCAGCCGGGTCCTACTGCCCTACATGGTATAGCCAGTCTGTGTCTTAGGCCGTCACAGGATTCAGTCATCACAATATGGCCAACGTTGGTGTTATTGTTTAATGATTCATCACAATGTGACCAACGTTGGTGTTATTGTTTATTGATTCAGTCATCACAATATGACCAACGTTGGTGGTATTGTTTAATGATTCATCGCAATATGACCAACGTTTGTGGTATTGTTTATTGATTCATCACAATATGACCAACGTTGGTGGTATTGTTTATTGATTCAGTCATCACAATATGGCCAACGTTGGTGGTATTGTTTAATGAGTCATCGCAATATGACCAACGTTTGTGGTATTGTTTATTGATTCATCAAAATATGAACAACGTTGGTGGTATTGTTTATTGATTCATCACAATATGACCAACGTTGGTGTTATTGTTTATTGACTCAGTCATCATAATACGAAAAACGTTGGTGTTAGTGTTTAATGATTCATCACAATATGACCAACGTTGGTGGTATTGTTTATTGATTCAGTCATCACAATATGGCCAACGTTGGTGGTATTGTTTAATGAGTCATCGCAATATGACCAACGTTAGTGGTATTGTTTATTGATTCATCACAATATGGCCAACGTTGGTGGTATTGTTTATTGATTCATCACAGTGAGACCAACGTTGGTGGTATTGTTTATTGATTCAGTCATCACAATAAGACCAACGTTGGTGTTATTGTTTAATGATTCGTCACAATAAGACCACATTGTGTTATCAGTTTATATGCTTCACATCATATAATGAAGAATTCATCGGCGATATCGATTTGTTGTTTATGGCAGTCGCAAAGGTTACGCCTACAGGAGGGATGGGGGAAGAGGGGGCTCTCTAAGCAACTGACGACCGGGCAGACAGGTGGGGTGGGGGGCAGCTTCGAAAAACATGGACACCGGGAAGGGGAGTGGGTCATCCAGTGCACAAAGCACTAAAATACGTCTCTTGGATTAAATAGATGAAATGGGGTCTTCTCACCCCCGCCCCCCCCCCCTATCCATTCTCACCCCCTCCCTCCACCTGACTACCTTCCAAATCCCTGGACCCGCCCCAGAATCCACCCTCTAACCATGGGTCAGAAATTCCATCATTCACCACACACACAAGCCAGCACTCACATGGGTCACAGCAACCCCCCCCCCTCCCCCTCCCTCCGAGCGCTGCATAACGCTGTCTCCGGCCAGATGTATTGATCAGAGTCCGGCAGCAACCCGAAGGCTGTGCCTGTAACCCACATATACAACGGGGGGAGGCGTAGCCATGATAACCGGGGAGGTATCGGTGGAGGCGTTGCCATGATAACCGGGGAGGTATCAGGGGAGGCGTAGCCATGATAACCGGGGAGGTATCGGGGGAGGCGTTGCCATGATAACCGGGGAGGTATCGGGGCAGGCGTAGCCATGATAACCGGGGAGGTATCGGTGGAGGCGTTGCCATGAAAACCGGGGAGGTATCAGGGGAGGCGTAGCCATGATAACCGGGGAGGTATCGGGGGAGGCGTTGCCATGATAACCGGGGAGGTATCGGGGGAGGCGTAGCCATGATAACCGGGGAGGTATCGGGGGAGGTAACAGGGGTGGCGTAGCCATGATAGCCGGGGAGGTATCGGGGGAGGCGTAGCCATGATAACCGGGGAGGTATCGGGGAAGGCGTAGCCATGATAACCGGGGAGGTATCGGGGGAGGCGTTGCCATGATAATCGGGGAGGTATCAGGGGAGACTTAGCCATGATAATCGGGGAGGCATCAGAGGAGGTATCGGGGGAAGTATCGGGGGAGGCGTTGCCATGATAACCGGGAAGGTATCGGGGGAGGCATAGCCATGATAACCCGGGAGGTATCAGAAGAGGTGCAGCCATGATATCCAGGATGGTATGGGGGGTGATAACTGGGGAGGTATCGGGTGAGGCGTTGTCATGATAATCGGGGAGGTATCGGGGGAGGCGTAGCCATGATAACCGAGGAGGTATCGGGGGAGGCATCAGGGGAGGCGTAGCCATGATAACCGGGGAGGTATCGGGGGAGGCGTAGCCATGATAACCGGGGAGGTATCGGGTGAGGCGTTGCCATGATAACCGGGGAGGTATCGGGTGAGGCGTTGCCATGATAACCTGGGAGGTATCGGGTGAGGCGTTGCCATGATAACCGGGGAGGTATCGGGGGTGGCGTAGCCATGATAACCGGGGAGGTATCGGGGCAGGTATCAGGGGAGGCGTAGCCATGGTAACCGGGGAGGTATCGGGGGAGGTTATCAGGGGAGGCGTAGCCATGGTAACCGGGGAGGTATCGGGGGAGGCGTTGCCATGATAACCGGGGAGGTATCAAAAGAGGTGTAGCCATGATACCCGGGGTGGTATGGGGGCAGGCGTAGTCATGATACCCGGGGAGGTATCGGGGGAGATAACTCGGGAGGTATCGGGTGAGGCGTTGCCATGATAATCGAGAAGGTATCGGTGGCGGCGTAGCCATGATAACCGGGGAGGTATCGGGGGAGGCGTAGCCATGATAACTGGGGATGTATCGGGGCAGGCGTTGCCATGATAACCGGGAAGGTATCGGGGCAGGTATCAGGGGCGGCGTAGCCATGATAACCGGGGAGGTATCGGGGGAGGCGGTGCCATGATAACCGGGGAGGTATCAGAAGAGGTGTAGCCATGATACCCGGGGTGGTATGGGGGCAGGCGTAGCCATGATACCCGGCGAGGTATCGGGGGAGATAACTGGGGAGGTATCGGGTGAGGCGTTGCCATGATAACCGGGGAGGTATCGGGGGAGGCGTAGCCATGATAACTGGCAATGTATCGGGGCAGGCGTTGCCATGATAACCGGGGAGGTATCAGGGGAGTTAACTAGGGAGGTATCGGACGAGGCGTTGCCATGATAATCGCAGAGGTATCGGGGGCGGCGTAGCCATGATAACCGGGGAGGTATCGGGGGAGGTATCAGGGGAGGCGTAGCCATGATAACCGGGGAGGTATCGGGGGAGGCGTTGCCATGATAACCGGGCAGGTATCAGAAGAGGTGTAGCCATGATACCCGGGGTGGTATGGGGGCAGGCGTAGCCATGATACCCGGGGAGGTATCGGGGGAGATAACTGGGGAGGTATCGGGTGAGGCGTTGCCATGATAACCGGGGAGGTATCGGGGGTGGCGTAGCCATGATAACCGGGGAGGTATCGGGGGAGGTATCAGGCGAGGCGTAGCCATGGTAACCGGGGAGGTATCGGGGGAGGCCTAGCCAAGATAACCGGGGAGGTATCGGGGGAGGCGTTGCCATGATAACCGGGGAGGTATCAGAAGAGGTGTAGCCATGATACCCGGGGTGGTATGGGGGCAGGCGTAGTCATAATACCCCGGGAGGTATCGGGGGAGATAACTGGGGAGGTATCGGGTGAGACGTTGCCATGATAATCGAGAAGGTATCGGGGGCGGCGTAGCCATGATAACCGGGGAGGTATCGGGGGAGGCGTAGCCATGATAACTGGCAATGTATCGGGGCAGGCGTTGCCATGATAACCGGGGAGGTATCAGGGGAGTTAACTAGGGAGGTATCGGACGAGGCGTTGCCATGATAATCGCAGAGGTATCGGCGGCGGCGTAGCCATGATAACCGGGGAAGTATCGGGGGAGGTATCAGGGGAGGCGTAGCCATGATAACCAGGGAGGTATCGGGGGAGGCGTAGCCATGATAACCGGGGAGGTATCGGGGGAGCCGGTGCCATGATAACCGGGGAGGTATCAGAAGAGGTGTAGCCATGATACCCGGGGTGGTATGGGGGCAGGCGTAGTCATAATACCCGGGGAGGTATCGGGGGAGATAACTGGGGAGGTATCGGGTGAGACGTTGCCATGATAATCGAGAAGGTATCGGGGGCGGCGTAGCCATGATAACCGGGGAGGTATCGGGGGAGGCGTAGCCATGATAACTGGGAATGTATCGGGGCAGGCGTTGCCATGATAACCGGGGAGGTATCGGGGGAGTTAACTAGGGAGATATCGGACGAGGCGTTGCCATGATAATCGGAGAGGTATCGGGGGCGGCGTAGCCATGATAACTGGGGAAGTATCGGGGGAGGTATCAGGGGAGGCGTAGCCATGATAACCGGGGAGGTATCGGGGGAGGCGTAGCCATGATAACCGGGGAGGTATCGGGGGAGGCGGTGCCATGATAACCGGGGAGGTATCAGAAGAGGTGTAGCCATGATACCCGGGGTGGTATGGGGGCAGGCGTAGCCATGATACCCGGCGAGGTATCGGGGGAGATAACTGGGGAGGTATCGGGTGAGGCGTTGCCATGATAACCGGGGAGGTATCGGGGGAGGCGTAGCCATGATAACTGGGGATGTATCGGGGCAGGCGTTGCCATGATAACCGGGGAGGTATCGGGGGAGATAACTAGGGAGGTATCGGACGAGGCGTTGCCATGATAATCGGAGAGGTATCGGGGGCGGCGTAGCCATGATAACCGGGGAGGTATCGGGGGAGGTATCAGGAGAGGCGTAGCCATGATAACCGGGGAGGTATCGGGGGAGGCATAGCCATGATAACCGGGGAGGTATCGGGGGAGGCGTTGCCATGATAACCGGGCAGGTATCAGAAGAGGTGTAGCCATGATACCCGGGGTGGTATGGGGGCAGGCGTAGCCATGATACCCGGGGAGGTATCGGGGGAGATAACTGGGGAGGTATCGGGTGAGGCGTTGCCATGATAACCGGGGAGGTATCGGGGGTGGCGTAGCCATGATAACCGGGGAGGTATCGGGGGAGGTATCAGGCGAGGCGTAGCCATGGTAACCGGGGAGGTATCGGGGGAGGCGTTGCCATGATAACCGGGCAGGTATCAGAAGAGGTGTAGCCATGATACCCGGGGTGGTATGGGGGCAGGCGTAATCATAATACCACGGGAGGTGTCGGGGGAGATAACTGGGGAGGTATCGGGTGAGACGTTGCCATGATAATCGAGAAGGTATCGGGGGCGGCGTAGCCATGATAACCGGGGAGGTATCGGGGAAGGCGTAGCCATGATAACTGGGAATGTATCGGGGCAGGCGTTGCCATGATAACCGGGGAGGTATCAGGGGAGTTAACTAGGGAGGTATCGGACGAGGCGTTGCCATGATAATCGGAGAGGTATCGGCGGCGGCGTAGCCATGATAACCGGGGAAGTATCGGGAGAGGTATCAGGGGAGGCGTAGCCATGATAACCGTGGAGGTATCGGGGGAGGCGTAGCCGTGATAACCGGGGAGGTATCGGGGGAGCCGGTGCCATGATAACCGGGGAGGTATCAGAAGAGGTGTAGCCATGATACCCGGGGTGGTATGGGAGCAGGCGTAGCCATGATACCCGGCGAGGTATCGCTGGAGATAACTGGGGCGGTATCGGGTGAGGCGTTGCCATGATAACCGGGGAGGTATCGGGGGTGGCGTAGCCATGATAACCGGGGAGGTATCAGGGGAGGTATCAGGCGAGGCGTAGCCATGGTAACCGGGGAGGTATCGGGGGAGGCGTAGCCATGATAACCGGGGAGGTATCGGGGGAGGCGTTGCCATGATAACCGGGGAGGTATCAGAAGAGGTGTAGCCATGATACCCGGGGTGGTATGGGGGCAGGCGTAGTCATAATACCCGGGGAGGTATCGGGGGAGATAACTGGGGAGGTATCGGGTGAGACGTTGCCATGATAATCGAGAAGGTATCGGGGGCGGCGTAGCCATGATAACCGGGGAGGTATCGGGGAAGCGTAGCCATGATAACCGGGGAGGTATCGGGGGAGTCAACTAGGGAGGTATCGGACGAGGCGTTGCCATGATAATCGGAGAGGTATCGGGGGCAGCGTGGCCATGATAACCGGAGTGGTATCGGGGGAGGTATCGGGGGAGGCCTAGCCATGATACCGGGGAGGTGTCGGCGGAGGCGTTGCCATGATAACTGGGGAGGTATCGGGGGAGGCGTTGCCATGATAATCGGGGAGGTATCGGGGGAGGCGTTGCCATGATAATCGGGCAGGTATCGGGGGAGGTATCAGGGGAGGCGTACCCATGATAACCGGGGAGGTATCGGGGGAGGCGTTGCCATGATAATCGGGGAGGTATCGTGGGAGGCGTTGCCATGATAATCGGGGAGGTATCGTGGGAGGCGTTGCCATGATAACCAGGGAGGTATCGGGGGAGGTATCAGGGGAGGCGTAACCATGATAACCGGGGAGGTATCGGGGGAGGCGTTGCCATGATAACTGGGGAGGTATCGGGGAGGTATCGGGGGAGGCGTAGCTATGATAACTGGGGAGGTATCGGGGGAGGCGTTGCCATGATAATCGGGGAGGTATCGGGGGAGGCTTTGTCATGATAATCGGGGAGGTATCAGGTGAGGTATCGGGGGAGGCGTAGCCATGATAACTTGGGAGGTATCGGGGGAGGCGTTGCTATTATAATCGGGCAGGTATCGGCGGAGGCGTTACCATGATAACCGGGGAGGCATCGGGGGAGGTATCAGGGGAGGCGTAGCCATGATAACCGGGGAGGTATTGGGGGAGGCGTAGCCATGATTACTGGGGAGGTATCGGGGGAGGCGTTGCCATGATAATCGGGGAGGTATCGGGGCAGGCGTTGCCATGATAATCGGTGGGGTATTAGGGAGAGTCGTAGCCATGATAACCGGGGAGATAACGGGGGTGGCGTAGCCATGATAACCGGGGAGGTATCAGGAAAGGCTTTGCCATGATAACCGGGGAGGTATCAGGAAAGGCGTTGCCATGATAACCGGGGAGGTATCAGGGGAGGCGTTGCCATGATAACCGGGGAGATATCAGGAGAGGCGTAGCCATGATAACCGGGGAGGTATCGGGGGTGGCGTAGCCATGATAGCCGGGGAGGTATCGGGGGAGGTATCAGGGGAGGCGTAGCCATGGTAACCGGGGAGGTATCAGGGGAGGCGTAGCCATGATAACCGGGGAGGTATCGGGGGAGGCGTTGCCATGATAACCGGGGAGGTATCAGAAGAGGTGTAGCCATGATACCCGGGGTGGTATGGGGGCAGGCGTATTCATGATACCCGGGGAGGTATCGGGGGAGATAACTGGAGAGGTATCGGGTGAGGCGTTGCCATGATAATCGAGAAGGTATCGGGGGCGGCGTAGCAATGATAACCGGGGAGGTATCGGGGGAGGCGTAGCCATGATAACTGGGGATGTATCGGGGCAAGCGTTGCCATGATAACCGGGGAGGTATCGGGGGAGATAACTGGGGAGGTATCGGACGAGGCGTCGCCATGATAATCGGAGAGGTATCGCGGGCGGCGTAGCCATGATAACCGGGGAGGTATCGGGGGAGGTATCAGGGGAGGCGTAGCCATGATAACCGGGGAGGTATCGGGGGAGGCGTAGTCATGATAACCGGGGAGGTATCGGCGGAGGCGTTGCCATGATAATCGAGGAAGTATCAGGAGAGGCGTTGCCATGATAACCAGGGAGGTATCAGGAGAGGCGTAGCCATGATAACCGGGGAGGTATCGGGGGAGGCGTAGCCATGATAACCGGGGAGGTATCAGGAGAGCCGTTGCCATGATAACCAGGGAGGTATCGGGGGAGGCGTGGCCAGGATAATCGGGGAGGTATCAGGAGAGGCGTTGCCATGATAACTGGGGAGGTATCCGGGGAGACGTTGCCATGATAACCGGGGAAGAATCGGGGGAGGCTTAGCCATGATAACCGGGGAGGTATCGGGGGCGGCGTAGCCATGATAACCGGGGAAGTATCAGGGGAGGCGTAGCCATGGTAACCGGGGAGGTATCGGGGGAGGTATCAGGGGAAGCGTTGCAATGATAACCGGGGAGGAATCAGGGGAGGCGTAGCCATGATAACCGGGCAGGTATCAGGAGAGGGGTGGCCATGATAACCGGGGAGGTATCAGGAGAGGCGTAGCCATGATAACCGGGGAGGTATTGGGGGAGGCGTATCCATGATAACCGGGGAGGTATCAAGAGAGGCGTTGCCATGATAACTGAGGAGGTATCGGGGGAGGCGTAGCCATGATAACCGGGGAGGTATCAGAGGAGGCGTAGCCATGGTAACATGGGAGGTATCGGGGGAGGTATCAGGGGAAGCGTTGCCATGATAACCGGGGAGGAATCAGGGGAGGCGTAGCCATGATAACCGGGCAGGTATCGGGAGAGGGGTGGCCATGATAACCGGGGAGGTATCAGAAAGGTGTAGCCATGATACCCGAGGTGGTATGGGGGCAGGCGTAGTCATAATACCCGGGGAGGTATCGGGGGAGATAACTGGGGAGGTATCGGGTGAGACGTTGCCATGATAATCGAGAAGGTATCGGGGGCGGCGTAGCCATGATAACCGGGGAGGTATCGGGGGAGGCGTAGCCATGATAACCGGGGAGGTATCGGGGGAGATAACTGGGGAGGTATCGGGTGAGGCGTTGCCATGATAACCGGGGAGGTATCGGGGGTGGCGTAGCTATGATAACCGGGGAGGTATCGGGGGAGGTATCAGGCGAGGCGTAGCTATGGTAACCGGGGAGGTATCGGGGGAGGCGTAGCCATGATAACCGGGGAGGTGTCGGGGGAGGCGTTGCCATGATAACCTGGGAGGTATCAGAAGAGGTGTAGCCATGATACCCGGGGTGGTATGGGGGCAGGCGTAGTCATAATACCCGGGGAGGTATCGGGGGAGATAACTGGGGAGGTATTGGGTGAGACGTTGCCATGATAATCGAGAAGGTATCGGGGGCGGCGTAGCCATGATAACCGGGGAGGTATCGGGGGAGGCGTAGCCATGATAACTGGGGATGTATCGGGGCAGGCGTTGTCATGATAACCGGGGAGGAATCGGGGGAGTAAACTAGGGAGGTATCGGACGAGGCGTTGCCATGATAATCGGAGAGGTATCGGGGGCGGCGTAGCCATGATAACCGGAGAGGTATCGGGGGAGGTATCAGGGGAGGCGTAGCCATGATAACTGGGGAGGTATCGGGGGAGGCGTTGCCATGATAATCGGGGAGGTATCGTGGGAGGCGTTGCCATGATAATCGGGGAGGTATCGTGGGACGCGTTGCCATGATTACCAGGGAGGTATCAGGAGAGACGTAGCCATGATAACCGGGGAGGTATCGGGGGAGTCGTTGCCATGATAACCGGGGAGGTATCCGGGGAGGTATCGGGGGAGGCGTAGCTATGATAACTGGGGAGGTATCGGGGGAGGCGTTGCCATGATAATCGGGGAGGTATCGGGGGAGGCTTTGTCATGATAACCGGGGAGGTATCAGGTGGGGTATCGGGGGAGGCGTAGCCATGATAACTGGGGAGGTATGGGGGGAGGCGTTGCCATTATAATCGGGGAGGTATCGGGGGAGGCGTTGCCATGATAACCGGGGAGGTATCGGGGGAGGTATCAGGGGAGGCGTAGCCATGATAACCGGGGAGGTATCGGGGGAGGCGTAGCCATGATTACTGGGGAGGTATCGGGGGAGGCATTGCCATGATAATCGGGGAGGTATCGGGGCAGGCGTTGCCATGATAATCGGGGAGGCATTAGGAGAGGCGTAGCCATGATAACCGGGGAGATAACGGGGGTGGCGTAGCCATGATAACCAGGGAGGTATCAGGAGAGGCGTTGCCATGATAACCGGGGAGGTATCAGGGGAGGCGTTGCCATGATAACCGGGGAGGTATCAGGAGAGACGTAGCCATGATAACCGGGGAGGTATCGGGGGTGGCGTAGCCATGATAGCCGGGGAGGTATCGGGGGAGGTATCATGGGAGGCGTATTCATGATACCCGGGGAGGTATCGGGTGAGGCGTTGCCATGATAATCGAGAAGGTATCGGGGGCGGCGTAGCCATGATAACCGAGGAGGTATCGGGGGAGGCGTAGCCATAATAACTGGGGATGTATCGGGGCAGGCGTTGCCATGATAACCGGGGAGGTATCGGGGGAGGTATCAGGGGAGGCGTAGCCATGATAACCGGGGAGGTATCGGGGGAGGCGTTGCCATGATAATCGAGGAGGTATCAGGAGAGGCGTTGCCATGATAACCAGGGAGGTATCAGGAGAGGGGTAGCCATGATAACCGGGGAGGTATCGGGGGAGGCGTAGCCATGATAACCGGGGAGGTATCAGGAGAGCCGTTGCCATGATAACCAGGGAGGTATCGGAGGAGGCGTGGCCAGGATAATCGGGGAGGTATCAGGAGAGTCGTTGCCATGATAACTGGGGAGGTATCCGGGAAGGCGTTGCTATGATAACCGGGGAAGCATCGGGGGAGGCTTAGCCATGATAACCGGGGAGGTATCGGGGGTGGCGTAGCCATGATAACCGGGGAAGTATCAGGTGAGGCGTAGCCATGGTAACCGGGGAGGTATCGCGGGAGGTATCAGGGGAAGCGTTGCAATGATAACCGGGGAGGAATCAGGGGAGGCGTAGCCATGATAACCGGGCAGGTATCAGGAGAGGGGTGGCCATGATAATCGGGGAGGTATCAGGAGAGGCGTAGCCATGATAACCGGGGAGGTATTGGGGAAGGCGTAGCCATGGTAACCGGGGAGGTATTGGGGAAGGCGTAGCCATGACAACCGGGGAGGTATCGGGGGAGGTATCAGGCGAGGCGTAGCCATGATAACCGGGGAGGTATCAGGGGAGGCGTAGCCATGATAACCGGGGAGGTATCAGGAGAGCCGTTGCCATGATAACCAGGGAGGTATCGGGGGAGGCGTGGCCAGGATAATCGGGGAGGTATCAGGAGAGGCGTTGCCATGATAACTGGGGAGGTATCCGGGGAGGCGTTGCCATGATAACCGGGGAGGTATCGGGGGCGGCGTAGCCATGATAACCGGGGAAGTATCAGGGGAGGCGTAGCCATGGTAACCGGGGAGGTATCGGGGGAGGTATCAGGGGAAGCGTTGCAATGATAACCGGGGAGGAATCAGGGGAGGCGTAGCCATGATAACCGGGCAGGTATCAGGAGAGGGGTGGCCATGATAACCGGGGAGGTATCAGGAGAGGCGTAGCCATGATAACCGGGGAGGTATTGGTGGAGGCGTATCCATGATAACCGGGGAGGTATCAAGAGAGGCGTTGCATGATAACTGAGGAGGTATCGGGGGAGGCGTAGCCATGATAACCGGGGAGGTATCAGAGGAGGCGTAGCCATGGTAACATGGGAGGTATCGGGGGAGGTATCAGGGGAAGCGTTGCCATGATAATCGGGGAGGAATCAGGGGAGGCGTAGCCATGATAACCGGGCAGGTATCGGGAGAGGGGTGGCCATGATAACCGGGGAGGTATCCGAAAGGTGTAGCCATGATACCCGGGGTGGTATGGGGGCAGGCGTAGTCATAATACCCGGGGAGGTATCGGGGGAGATAACTGGGGAGGTATCCGGTGAGACGTAGCCATGATAACCGGGGAGGTATCGGGGGAGGCGTAGCCATGATAACCGGGGAGGTATCGGGGGAGGTATCAGGCGAGGCATAGCCATGGTAACCGGGGAGGTATCGGGGGAGGCGTAGCCATGATAACCGGGGAGGTATCGGGGGAGACGTTGCCATGATAACCGGGGAGGTACAGAAGAGGTGTAGCCATGATACCCGGGGTGGTATGCGGGCAGGCGTAGTCATAACCCCCGGGGAGGTATCGGGGGAGATAACTGGGGACGTATCGGGTGAGACGTTGCCATGATAATCGAGAAGGTATCGGGGGCGGCGTAGCCATGATAACCGGGGAGGTATCGGGGAAGGCGTAGCCATGATAACTGGGAATCTATCGGGGCAGGCGTTGCCATGATAACCGGGGAGGTATCGGGGGCGGCGTAGCCATGATAACCGGGAAGTATCGGGGGAGGTATTAGGGGAGGCGTAGCCATGATAAACGGGGAGGTATCGGGGAAAGCGTAACCATGATAACCGGGGAGATATCGGGGGAGGCGGTGCCATGATAACCGGGGAGGTATCAGAAGAGGTGTAGCCATGATACCCGGGGTGGTATGGGGGCAGGCGTAGCCATGATACCCGGCGAGGTATCGGGGGAGATAACTGGGGAGGTATCGGGTGAGGCGTTGCCATGATAACTGGGGAGGTATCGGGGGTGGCGTAGCCATGGTAACCGGGCAGGTACCGGAGGAGGTGTAGCCATGACAACCGGGGAGGTACCGGGGTTGGCGTAGCCATGACAACCGGGGAGGTATCGGGGGAGGTATCAGGCGAGGCGTAGCCATGATAACCGGGGAGGTATCGGGGGAGGCGTTGCCATGATAATCAGGGAGGTATCGGGGGAGGCGTTCCCATGATAATCGGGGAGGTATCGGGGGAGGCGTACCCATGATAACCAGGGAGGTACCAGGAGAGGCGTTGCCATGATAACCAGGGAGGTATCAGGAGAGGCGTAGCCATGATAACCGGGGAGGTATCGGGGGAGGCGTTGCCATGATAATCGGGGAGGTATCGGGGGAGGTATCAGGAGAGGCGTAGCCATGATAACCGGGGAGGTATCGGGGGAGGCGTAGCCACGATATCCGGGGAGGTATCGGGGGAGGCGTAGCCATGATAACCGGGGAGGTATCAGGGGAGGCGTAGCCATCATAACCGGGGAGGTATCGGGGAAGTTATCGGGAGAAGCGTTGCCATGATAACCGGGGCGGTATCGGGAGAGGCGTTGCCATGATAACCAGGGAGGTATCAGGAGAGGCGTTGCCATGATAACCGGGGAAGCATCGGGGGAGGCGTAGCCCTGATAACCGGGGAGGTATCAGGGTAAGCGTTGCAATGATAACCGGGGAGGAATCAGGGGAGGCGTAGCCATGATAACCGGGCAGGTATCAGGAGAGGGGTGGCCATGATAACCGGGGAGGTATCAGGGGAGGCGTAGCCATGATAACCGGGGAGGTATTGGGGGAGGCGTATCCATGATAACCGGGGAGGTATCAGGAGAGGCGTTGCCATGATAACTGGGGAGGTATCGGGGGAGGCGTAGCCATGATGACCGGGGAGGTATCAGGGGAGGCGTAGCCATGGTAACCGGGGAGGTACCGGGGGAGGTATCAGGGGAAGCGTTGCCATGATAACCGGGGAGGAATCAGGGGAGGCGTAGCCATCATAACCGGGCAGGTATCGGGAGAGGGGTGGCCATGATAACCGGGGAGGTATTAGGAGAGGCGTAGCCATGATAACCGGGGAGGTATCGGGGGCGGCGTAGCCATGATAACCGGGAAGGTATCAGTGGAGGCGTAGCCATGGTAACCGGGGAGGTACCGGGGGTGGCGTAGCAATGACAACCGGGGAGGTACCGGGGGTGGCGTAGCAATGACAACCGGGGAGGTATCGGGTGAGGTATCAGGCGAGGCGTAGCCATGATAACCGGGGAGGTATCGGGGGAGGCGTTGCCATGATAATCGGGGAGGTATCGGGGGAGGCGTTGCCATGATAATCGGGGAGGTATCGGGGGAGGCCTACCCAAGATAACCGGGGAGGTATCAGGAGAGGCGTGGCCATGATAACCAGGGAGGTATCAGGAGAGGCGTAGCCATGATAACCGGGGAGGTATCGGGGGAGGCGAAGCCATGATAACCGGGAAGGTATCAGGGGAGGCGTTGCCTTGATAATCGGGGAGGTATCGCGGGAGGTATCAGGGGAGGCGTAGCCATGATAACCGAGTAGGTATCGGGGGAGGCGTTGCCATGATAACCGGGGAGGTAACGGGGGAGGCTTAGCCATGATAACCGGGGAGGTATCAGGGGAGGCGTAGCCATGAAAACCGGGGAGGCATTGAGAGAGGCGTAGCCATGATAACCGGGGAGGAATCGGGGGAGGCGTAGCTATGATAACCGGGGAGGTATCGGGGGAGGCGTTGCCATGATAACCGGGGAAGAATCGGGGGAGGCTTAGCCATGATAACCGGGGAGGTATCGGGGGCGGCGTAGCCATGATAACCGGGGAAGTATCAGGGGAGGCGTAGCCATGGTAACCGGGGAGGTATCAGGGGAGGTATCAGGGGAAGCGTTGCAATGATAACCGGGGAGGAATCAGGGGAGGCGTAGCCATGATAACCGGGCAGGTATCAGGAGAGGGGTGGCCATGATAACCGGGGAGGTATCAGGAGAGGCGTTGCCATGATAATCGGGGAGGTATCGGGGGAGGCGTTGCCATGATAATCGGGGAGGTATCGGGGGAGGCGTACCCATGATAACCGGGGAGGCATCAGGGGAAGCGTTGCCATGATAACCGGGGAGGAATCAGGGGACGTTGCCATGATAACCGGAGAGGTATCGGGGGAGTTATCGGGGAGGCGTAGCTATGATAACTGGGGAGGTATCGGGGGAGGCGTAGCCATGATAACCGGGGAGGTGTCGGGGGAGGCGTAGCCATGATAACCGGGGAGGTATCGGGGGAGGTGTAGCCATGATAACCGGGGAGGTATCGGGGGAGACGTTGCCACGATAACCGGGGAGATATCAGAAGAGGTGTAGCCATGATACCCGGGGTGGTATGGGTGCAGGCGTAGTCATAATACCCGGGGAGGTATCGGGTGAGACGTTGCCATGATAATCGAGAAGGTATCGGGAGCGGCGTAGCCATGATAACCGGGGAGGTATCGGGGGAGGCGTAGCCATGATAACTGGGAATGTATCGGGGCAGGCGTTGCCATGATAACCGGGGAGGTATCGGGGGCGGCGTAGCCATGATAACCGGGGAAGTATCGGGGGAGGTATCAGGGGAGGCGTAGCCATGATACCCGGGGTGGTATGGGGGCAGGCGTATCCATGATACCCGGCGAGGTATCGGGGGAGATAACTGGGGAGGTATCGGGTGAGGCGTTGCCATGATAACCGGGGAGGTATCGGGGGAGGTATCAGGCGAGGCGTAACTATGGTAACCGGGGAGGTATCGGGGGAGGCGTAGCCATGATAACCGGGGAGGTATCGGGGGAGGCGGTGCCATGATAACCGGGGAGGTATCAGGGGAGGCGTAGCCATGATAACCGGGCATGTATCAGGAGACGGGTGGCCATGATAACCGGGGAGGTATCAGGAGAGGCGTTGCCATGATAATCGGGGAGGTATCGGGGGAGGCGTTGCCATGATAATCGGGGAGGTATCGGGGGAGGCGTACCCATGATGACCGGGGAGGCATCAGGGGAAGCGTTGCCATGATAACCGGGGAGGAATCAGGGGACTTTGCCATGATAACCGGAGAGGTATCGGGGGAGGTATCGGGGGAGGCGTAGCTATGATAACTGGGGAGGTATCGGGGGAGGCGTAGCCATGATAACCGGGAAGGTATCGGGGGAGGCGTAGCCATGATAACCGGGGAGGTATCGGGGGAGGTATCAGGCGAGGCGTAGCCATGGTAACCGGGGAGGTATCGGGGGAGGTGTAGCCATGATAACCGGGGAGGTATCGGGGGAGACGTTGCCATCATAACCGGGGAGGTATCAGAAGAGGTGTAGCCATGATACCCGGGGTGGTATGGGTGCAGGCGTAGTCATAATACCCGGGGAGGTATCGGGGGAGATAACTGGGGAGGTATCGGGTGAGACGTTGCCATGATAATCGAGAAGGTATCGGGAGCGGCGTAGCCATGATAACCGGGGAGGTATCGGGGGAGGCGTAGCCATGATAACTGGGAATGTATCGGGGCAGGCGTTGCCATGATAACCGGGGAGGTATCGGGGACGGCGTAGCCATGATAACCGGGGAAGTATCGGGGGAGGTATCAGGGGAGGCGTAGCCATGATACCCGGGGTGGTATGGGGGCAGGCGTAGCCATGATACCCGGCGAGGTATCGGGGGAGATAACAGGAGAGGTATCGGGTGAGGCGTTGCCATGATAACCGGGGAGGTATCGGGTGAGGTATCAGGCGAGGCGTAGCTATGGTAACCGGGGAGGTATCGGGGGAGGCGTAGCCATGATAACCGGGGAGGTATCGGGGGAGGCGGTGCCATGATAACCGGGGAGGTATCAGAAGAGGTGTAGCCATAATACCCGGGGTGGTATCGGGGGAGATAACTGGGGAGGTATCGGGTGAGACGTTGCCATGATAATCGAGAAGGTATCGGGGGAGATAACTGGGGAGGTATCGGGTGAGACGTTGCCATGATAATCGAGAAGGTATCGGGGGCGGCGTAGCCATGATAACCGGGGAGGTATCGCGGAAGGCGTAGCCATGATAACTGAGGATGTATCGGGGCAGGCGTTGCCATGATAACCGGGGAGGTATCGTGGGAGGCGTTGCCATGATAATCGGGGAGGTATCGTGGGACGCGTTGCCATGATAACCAGGGAGGTATCGGGGGAGGTATCAGGGGAGGCGTAACCATGATAACCGGGGAGGTATCGGGGGAAGCGTTGCCATGATAACCGGAGAGGTATCGGGGGAGGTATCGGGGGAGGCGTAGCTATGATAACTGGGGAGGTATCGGGGGAGACGTTGCCATGATAATCGGGGAGGTATCGGGGGAGGCTTTGTCATGATAACCGGGGAGGTATCAGGTGAGGTATCGGGGGAGGCGTACCCATGATAAATGGGGAGGTATCGGGGGAGGCGTTGCCATTATAATCGGGGAGGTATCGGGGGAGGCGTTGCCATGATAACCGGGGAGGTATCGGGGGAGGTATCAGGGGAGGCGTAGCCATGATAACCGGGGAGGTATCGGGGGAGGCGTAGCCATGATTACTGGGGAGGTATCGGGGGAGGCGTTGCCATGATAATCGGGGAGGTATCGGGGCAGGCGTTGCCATGATAATCGGGGAGGTATTAGGAGAGGCGTAGCCATGATAACCGGGGAGATAACGGGGGTGGCGTAGCCATGATAACCAGGGAGGTGTCAGGAGAGGCGTTGCCATGGTAACCGGGGAGGTATTGGGGAAGGCGTAGCCATGACAACCGGGGAGGTATCGGGGGAGGTATCAGGCGAGGCGTAGCCATGATAACCGGGGAGGTATCAGGGGAGGCGTAGCCATGATAACCGGGGAGGTATCAGGAGAGCCGTTGCCATGATAACCAGGGAGGTATCGGGGGAGGCGTGGCCAGGATAATCGGGGAGGTATCAGGAGAGGCGTTGCCATGATAACTGGGGAGGTATCCGGGGAGGCGTTGCCATGATAACCGGGGAGGTATCGGGGGCGGCGTAGCCATGATAACCGGGGAAGTATCAGGGGAGGCGTAGCCATGGTAACCGGGGAGGTATCGGGGGAGGTATCAGGGGAAGCGTTGCAATGATAACCGGGGAGGAATCAGGGGAGGCGTAGCCATGATAACCGGGCAGGTATCAGGAGAGGGGTGGCCATGATAACCGGGGAGGTATCAGGAGAGGCGTAGCCATGATAACCGGGGAGGTATTGGTGGAGGCGTATCCATGATAACCGGGGAGGTATCAAGAGAGGCGTTGCATGATAACTGAGGAGGTATCGGGGGAGGCGTAGCCATGATAACCGGGGAGGTATCAGAGGAGGCGTAGCCATGGTAACATGGGAGGTATCGGGGGAGGTATCAGGGGAAGCGTTGCCATGATAATCGGGGAGGAATCAGGGGAGGCGTAGCCATGATAACCGGGCAGGTATCGGGAGAGGGGTGGCCATGATAACCGGGGAGGTATCCGAAAGGTGTAGCCATGATACCCGGGGTGGTATGGGGGCAGGCGTAGTCATAATACCCGGGGAGGTATCGGGGGAGATAACTGGGGAGGTATCCGGTGAGACGTAGCCATGATAACCGGGGAGGTATCGGGGGAGGCGTAGCCATGATAACCGGGGAGGTATCGGGGGAGGTATCAGGCGAGGCATAGCCATGGTAACCGGGGAGGTATCGGGGGAGGCGTAGCCATGATAACCGGGGAGGTATCGGGGGAGACGTTGCCATGATAACCGGGGAGGTACAGAAGAGGTGTAGCCATGATACCCGGGGTGGTATGCGGGCAGGCGTAGTCATAACCCCCGGGGAGGTATCGGGGGAGATAACTGGGGACGTATCGGGTGAGACGTTGCCATGATAATCGAGAAGGTATCGGGGGCGGCGTAGCCATGATAACCGGGGAGGTATCGGGGAAGGCGTAGCCATGATAACTGGGAATCTATCGGGGCAGGCGTTGCCATGATAACCGGGGAGGTATCGGGGGCGGCGTAGCCATGATAACCGGGAAGTATCGGGGGAGGTATTAGGGGAGGCGTAGCCATGATAAACGGGGAGGTATCGGGGAAAGCGTAACCATGATAACCGGGGAGATATCGGGGGAGGCGGTGCCATGATAACCGGGGAGGTATCAGAAGAGGTGTAGCCATGATACCCGGGGTGGTATGGGGGCAGGCGTAGCCATGATACCCGGCGAGGTATCGGGGGAGATAACTGGGGAGGTATCGGGTGAGGCGTTGCCATGATAACTGGGGAGGTATCGGGGGTGGCGTAGCCATGGTAACCGGGCAGGTACCGGAGGAGGTGTAGCCATGACAACCGGGGAGGTACCGGGGGTGGCGTAGCCATGACAACCGGGGAGGTATCGGGGGAGGTATCAGGCGAGGCGTAGCCATGATAACCGGGGAGGTATCGGGGGAGGCGTTGCCATGATAATCAGGGAGGTATCGGGGGAGGCGTTCCCATGATAATCGGGGAGGTATCGGGGGAGGCGTACCCATGATAACCAGGGAGGTACCAGGAGAGGCGTTGCCATGATAACCAGGGAGGTATCAGGAGAGGCGTAGCCATGATAACCGGGGAGGTATCGGGGGAGGCGTTGCCATGATAATCGGGGAGGTATCGGGGGAGGTATCAGGAGAGGCGTAGCCATGATAACCGGGGAGGTATCGGGGGAGGCGTAGCCACGATATCCGGGGAGGTATCGGGGGAGGCGTAGCCATGATAACCGGGGAGGTATCAGGGGAGGCGTAGCCATCATAACCGGGGAGGTATCGGGGAAGTTATCGGGAGAAGCGTTGCCATGATAACCGGGGCGGTATCGGGAGAGGCGTTGCCATGATAACCAGGGAGGTATCAGGAGAGGCGTTGCCATGATAACCGGGGAAGCATCGGGGGAGGCGTAGCCCTGATAACCGGGGAGGTATCAGGGTAAGCGTTGCAATGATAACCGGGGAGGAATCAGGGGAGGCGTAGCCATGATAACCGGGCAGGTATCAGGAGAGGGGTGGCCATGATAACCGGGGAGGTATCAGGGGAGGCGTAGCCATGATAACCGGGGAGGTATTGGGGGAGGCGTATCCATGATAACCGGGGAGGTATCAGGAGAGGCGTTGCCATGATAACTGGGGAGGTATCGGGGGAGGCGTAGCCATGATGACCGGGGAGGTATCAGGGGAGGCGTAGCCATGGTAACCGGGGAGGTACCGGGGGAGGTATCAGGGGAAGCGTTGCCATGATAACCGGGGAGGAATCAGGGGAGGCGTAGCCATCATAACCGGGCAGGTATCGGGAGAGGGGTGGCCATGATAACCGGGGAGGTATTAGGAGAGGCGTAGCCATGACAACCGGGGAGGTATCGGGGGCGGCGTAGCCATGATAACCGGGAAGGTATCAGTGGAGGCGTAGCCATGGTAACCGGGGAGGTACCGGGGGTGGCGTAGCAATGACAACCGGGGAGGTACCGGGGGTGGCGTAGCAATGACAACCGGGGAGGTATCGGGTGAGGTATCAGGCGAGGCGTAGCCATGATAACCGGGGAGGTATCGGGGGAGGCGTTGCCATGATAATCGGGGAGGTATCGGGGGAGGCGTTGCCATGATAATCGGGGAGGTATCGGGGGAGGCCTACCCAAGATAACCGGGGAGGTATCAGGAGAGGCGTGGCCATGATAACCAGGGAGGTATCAGGAGAGGCGTAGCCATGATAACCGGGGAGGTATCGGGGGAGGCGAAGCCATGATAACCGGGAAGGTATCAGGGGAGGCGTTGCCTTGATAATCGGGGAGGTATCGCGGGAGGTATCAGGGGAGGCGTAGCCATGATAACCGAGTAGGTATCGGGGGAGGCGTTGCCATGATAACCGGGGAGGTAACGGGGGAGGCTTAGCCATGATAACCGGGGAGGTATCAGGGGAGGCGTAGCCATGAAAACCGGGGAGGCATTGAGAGAGGCGTAGCCATGATAACCGGGGAGGAATCGGGGGAGGCGTAGCTATGATAACCGGGGAGGTATCGGGGGAGGCGTTGCCATGATAACCGGGGAAGAATCGGGGGAGGCTTAGCCATGATAACCGGGGAGGTATCGGGGGCGGCGTAGCCATGATAACCGGGGAAGTATCAGGGGAGGCGTAGCCATGGTAACCGGGGAGGTATCAGGGGAGGTATCAGGGGAAGCGTTGCAATGATAACCGGGGAGGAATCAGGGGAGGCGTAGCCATGATAACCGGGCAGGTATCAGGAGAGGGGTGGCCATGATAACCGGGGAGGTATCAGGAGAGGCGTTGCCATGATAATCGGGGAGGTATCGGGGGAGGCGTTGCCATGATAATCGGGGAGGTATCGGGGGAGGCGTACCCATGATAACCGGGGAGGCATCAGGGGAAGCGTTGCCATGATAACCGGGGAGGAATCAGGGGACGTTGCCATGATAACCGGAGAGGTATCGGGGGAGTTATCGGGGAGGCGTAGCTATGATAACTGGGGAGGTATCGGGGGAGGCGTAGCCATGATAACCGGGGAGGTGTCGGGGGAGGCGTAGCCATGATAACCGGGGAGGTATCGGGGGAGGTGTAGCCATGATAACCGGGGAGGTATCGGGGGAGACGTTGCCACGATAACCGGGGAGATATCAGAAGAGGTGTAGCCATGATACCCGGGGTGGTATGGGTGCAGGCGTAGTCATAATACCCGGGGAGGTATCGGGTGAGACGTTGCCATGATAATCGAGAAGGTATCGGGAGCGGCGTAGCCATGATAACCGGGGAGGTATCGGGGGAGGCGTAGCCATGATAACTGGGAATGTATCGGGGCAGGCGTTGCCATGATAACCGGGGAGGTATCGGGGGCGGCGTAGCCATGATAACCGGGGAAGTATCGGGGGAGGTATCAGGGGAGGCGTAGCCATGATACCCGGGGTGGTATGGGGGCAGGCGTATCCATGATACCCGGCGAGGTATCGGGGGAGATAACTGGGGAGGTATCGGGTGAGGCGTTGCCATGATAACCGGGGAGGTATCGGGGGAGGTATCAGGCGAGGCGTAACTATGGTAACCGGGGAGGTATCGGGGGAGGCGTAGCCATGATAACCGGGGAGGTATCGGGGGAGGCGGTGCCATGATAACCGGGGAGGTATCAGGGGAGGCGTAGCCATGATAACCGGGCATGTATCAGGAGACGGGTGGCCATGATAACCGGGGAGGTATCAGGAGAGGCGTTGCCATGATAATCGGGGAGGTATCGGGGGAGGCGTTGCCATGATAATCGGGGAGGTATCGGGGGAGGCGTACCCATGATGACCGGGGAGGCATCAGGGGAAGCGTTGCCATGATAACCGGGGAGGAATCAGGGGACTTTGCCATGATAACCGGAGAGGTATCGGGGGAGGTATCGGGGGAGGCGTAGCTATGATAACTGGGGAGGTATCGGGGGAGGCGTAGCCATGATAACCGGGAAGGTATCGGGGGAGGCGTAGCCATGATAACCGGGGAGGTATCGGGGGAGGTATCAGGCGAGGCGTAGCCATGGTAACCGGGGAGGTATCGGGGGAGGTGTAGCCATGATAACCGGGGAGGTATCGGGGGAGACGTTGCCATCATAACCGGGGAGGTATCAGAAGAGGTGTAGCCATGATACCCGGGGTGGTATGGGTGCAGGCGTAGTCATAATACCCGGGGAGGTATCGGGGGAGATAACTGGGGAGGTATCGGGTGAGACGTTGCCATGATAATCGAGAAGGTATCGGGAGCGGCGTAGCCATGATAACCGGGGAGGTATCGGGGGAGGCGTAGCCATGATAACTGGGAATGTATCGGGGCAGGCGTTGCCATGATAACCGGGGAGGTATCGGGGACGGCGTAGCCATGATAACCGGGGAAGTATCGGGGGAGGTATCAGGGGAGGCGTAGCCATGATACCCGGGGTGGTATGGGCGCAGGCGTAGCCATGATACCCGGCGAGGTATCGGGGGAGATAACAGGAGAGGTATCGGGTGAGGCGTTGCCATGATAACCGGGGAGGTATCGGGTGAGGTATCAGGCGAGGCGTAGCTATGGTAACCGGGGAGGTATCGGGGGAGGCGTAGCCATGATAACCGGGGAGGTATCGGGGGAGGCGGTGCCATGATAACCGGGGAGGTATCAGAAGAGGTGTAGCCATAATACCCGGGGTGGTATCGGGGGAGATAACTGGGGAGGTATCGGGTGAGACGTTGCCATGATAATCGAGAAGGTATCGGGGGAGATAACTGGGGAGGTATCGGGTGAGACGTTGCCATGATAATCGAGAAGGTATCGGGGGCGGCGTAGCCATGATAACCGGGGAGGTATCGCGGAAGGCGTAGCCATGATAACTGAGGATGTATCGGGGCAGGCGTTGCCATGATAACCGGGGAGGTATCGTGGGAGGCGTTGCCATGATAATCGGGGAGGTATCGTGGGACGCGTTGCCATGATAACCAGGGAGGTATCGGGGGAGGTATCAGGGGAGGCGTAACCATGATAACCGGGGAGGTATCGGGGGAAGCGTTGCCATGATAACCGGAGAGGTATCGGGGGAGGTATCGGGGGAGGCGTAGCTATGATAACTGGGGAGGTATCGGGGGAGACGTTGCCATGATAATCGGGGAGGTATCGGGGGAGGCTTTGTCATGATAACCGGGGAGGTATCAGGTGAGGTATCGGGGGAGGCGTACCCATGATAAATGGGGAGGTATCGGGGGAGGCGTTGCCATTATAATCGGGGAGGTATCGGGGGAGGCGTTGCCATGATAACCGGGGAGGTATCGGGGGAGGTATCAGGGGAGGCGTAGCCATGATAACCGGGGAGGTATCGGGGGAGGCGTAGCCATGATTACTGGGGAGGTATCGGGGGAGGCGTTGCCATGATAATCGGGGAGGTATCGGGGCAGGCGTTGCCATGATAATCGGGGAGGTATTAGGAGAGGCGTAGCCATGATAACCGGGGAGATAACGGGGGTGGCGTAGCCATGATAACCAGGGAGGTGTCAGGAGAGGCGTTGCCATGATAACCGGGGAGGTATCAGGGGAGGCGTTGCCATGATAATCGGGGAGGTATCAGGAGAGGCGTAGCCATGATAACCGGGGAGGTATCAGGGGAGGCGTAGCCATGGTAACCGGGGAGGTATCGGGGGAGGCCTACCCATGATAACCGGGGAGGTATCGGGGGCGGCGTAGCCATGATAACCGGGGAGGTATCGGGGGAGGCGTAGCCATGATAACTGGGGATGTATCGCGGCAGGCGTTGCCATGATAACCGGGGAGGTATCGGGGGAGATAACTGGGGAGGTATCGGACGAGGCGTTGCCATGATAATCGGAGAGGTATCGCGGGCGGCGTAGCCATGATAACCGGTGAGGTATCGGGGAAGGTATCAGGGGAGGCGTAGCCATGATAACGGGGGAGGTATCGGGGGAGGCGTTGCCATAATAGTCGAGGAGGTATCAGGAGAGGCGTTGCCATGATAACTAGGGAGGCATCAGGAGAGGCGTAGCCATGATAACCGGGGAGGTATCGGGGGAGGCGTAGCCATGATAACCGGGGAGGTATCAGGAGAGCCGTTGCCATGATAACCAGGGAGGTATCGGAGGAGGCGTGGCCAGGATAATCGGGGAGGTATCAGGAGAGGCGTTGCCATGATAACTGGGGAGGTATCCGGGAAGGCGTTCCCATGATAACCGGGGAAGCATCGGGGGAGGCTTAGCCATGATAAACGGGGAGGTATCGGGGGCGGCGTAGCCATGATAACCGGGGAAGTATCAGGTGCGGCGTAGCCATGGTAACCGGGGAGGTATCGCGGGAGGTATCAGGGGAAGCGTTGCAAACGATAACCGGGGAGGAATCAGGGGAGGCGTAGCCATGATAACCGGGCAGGTATCAGGAGAGGGGTGGCCATGATAACCGGGGAGGTATCAGGAGAGGCGTAGCCCTGATAACCGGGGAGGTATTGGGGGAGGCGTATCCATGATAACCGGGGAGGTATCAGGAGAGGCGTTGCCATGATAACTGGGGAGGTATCGGGGGAGGCGTAGTCATGATAACCGGGGAGGTTACAGGGGAGGCGCAGCCATGGTAACCGGGGAGGTATCGGGGGAGGTATCAGGGGAAGCGTTGCCATGATAACCGGGGAGGAATCAGGGGAGGCGTAGCCATGATAACCGGGCAGGTATCGGGAGAGGGGTCGCCATGATAACCGGGGAGGTATTAGGAGAGGCGTAGCCATGATAACCGGGGAGGTATTGGGGAAGCCGTAGCCATGATAACCGGGGAGGTATCGGGGGCGGCGTAGCCATGATAACCGGGAATGTATCAGGGGAGGCGTAGCCATGGTAAGCGGGGAGGTACCGGAGGAGGCGTAGCCATGACAACCGGGGAGGTACCGGGGGTGGCGCAGCCATGACAACCGGGCAGGTATCGGGGGAGGTATCCGGGGAGGCGTTGCCATGATAACCGGGGAAGCATCGGGGGAGGCTTAGCCATGATAACCGGGGAGGTATCGGGGGCGGCGTAGCCATGATAACCGGGAAGGTATCGTGGGAGGCGTACCCATGATAACCGGGGAGGTACCGGAGGAGGCGTAGCCATGACAACCGGGGAGGTACCGGGGGTGGCGTAGCCATGATAACCGGTGAGGTATCGGGGGAGGCGTTGCCATGATAACCGGGGAGGTATGGGGGCAGGCGTAGCCATGATACCCGGCGAGGTATCGGGGGAGATAACTGGGGAGGTATCGGGTGAGGCGTTGCCATGATAACCGGGGAGGTACCGGAGGAGGCGTAGCCATGACAACCGGGGAGGTACCGGGGGTGGCGTAGCCATGATAACCGGTGAGGTATCGGGGGAGGCGTTGCCATGATAACCGGGGAGGGATGGGGGCAGGCGTAGCCATGATACCCGGCGAGGTATCGGGGGAGATAACTGGGGAGGTATCGGGTGAGGCGTTGCCATGATAACCGGGGAGGTATCGGGGGTGGCGTAGCTATGATAACCGGGGAGGTATCGGGGGAGGTATCAGGCGAGGCGCAGCTATGGTAACCGGGGAGGTATCGGGGGAGGCGTTGCCATGATAACCGGGGAGGTATGAGAAGAGGTGTAGCCATGATACCCGGGGTGGTATGGGGGCAGGCGTAGTCATAATACCCGGGGAGGTATCGGGGGAGATAACTGGGGAGGTATCGGGTGAGACGTTGCCATGATAATCGAGAAGGTATCGGGGGCGGCGTAGCCATGATAACCGGGGAGGTAACGCGGGAGGCGTAGCCATGATAACTGGGGATGTATCGGGGCAGGCGTTGCCATGATAACCGGGGAGGTATCGGGGGAGTAAACTAGGGAGGTATCGGACGAGGCGTTGCCATGATAATCGGAGAGGTATCGGGGGCGGCGTAGCCATGATAACCGGGGAGGTATCGGGGGAGGTATCAGGGGAGGCGTAGCCATGATAACCGGGGAGATGTCGGCGGAGGCGTTGCCATGATAACTGGGGAGGTATCGGGGGAGGCGTTGCCATCATAATCGGGGAGGTATCGTGGGAGGCGTTGCCATGATAATCGGGGAGGTATCGTGGGACGCGTTGCCATGATAACCAGGGAGGTATCGGGGGAGGTATCAGGGGAGGCGTAACCATGATAACCGGGGAGGTATCGGGGGAGGCGTTGCCATGATAACCGGAGAGGTATCGGGGGAGGTATCGGGGGAGGCGTAGCTATGATAACTGGGGAGGTATTGGGGGAGGCGTTGCCATGATAATAGGGGAGGTATCGGGGGGGGCTTTGTCATGATAACCGGGGAGGTATCAGGTGAGGTATCGGGGGAGGCGTAGCCATGATAACTGGGGAGGTATCGGGGGAGGCGTTGCCATTATAATCGGGGAGGTATCGGGGGAGGCGTTGCCATGATAACCGGGGAGGTATCGGGGGAGGTATCAGGGGAGGCGTAGCCATGATAACCGGGGAGGTATCGGGGGAGGCGTAGCCATGATTACTGGGGAGGTATCGGGGGAGGCGTTGCCATGATAATCGGGGAGGTATCGGGGCAGGCGTTGCCATGATAATCGGGGAGGTATTAGGAGAGGCGTAGCCATGATAACCGGGGAGATAACGGGGGTGGCGTAGCCATGATAACCAGGGAGGTATCAGGAGAGGCGTTGCCATGATAACCGGGGAGGTATCAGGGGAGGCGTTGCCATGATAATCGGGGAGGTATCAGGAGAGGCGTAGCCATGATAACCGGGGAGGTATCAGGGGAGGCGTAGCCATGGTAACCGGGGAGGTATCGGGGGAGGCCTACCCATGATAACCGGGGAGGTATCGGGGGCGGCGTAGCCATGATAACCGGGGAGGTATCGGGGGAGGCGTAGCCATGATAACTGGGGATGTATCGCGGCAGGCGTTGCCATGATAACCGGGGAGGTATCGGGGGAGATAACTGGGGAGGTATCGGACGAGGCGTTGCCATGATAATCGGAGAGGTATCGCGGGCGGCGTAGCCATGATAACCGGTGAGGTATCGGGGAAGGTATCAGGGGAGGCGTAGCCATGATAACGGGGGAGGTATCGGGGGAGGCGTTGCCATAATAGTCGAGGAGGTATCAGGAGAGGCGTTGCCATGATAACTAGGGAGGTATCAGGAGAGGCGTAGCCATGATAACCGGGGAGGTATCGGGGGAGGCGTAGCCATGATAACCGGGGAGGTATCAGGAGAGCCGTTGCCATGATAACCAGGGAGGTATCGGAGGAGGCGTGGCCAGGATAATCGGGGAGGTATCAGGAGAGGCGTTGCCATGATAACTGGGGAGGTATCCGGGAAGGCGTTCCCATGATAACCGGGGAAGCATCGGGGGAGGCTTAGCCATGATAAACGGGGAGGTATCGGGGGCGGCGTAGCCATGATAACCGGGGAAGTATCAGGTGCGGCGTAGCCATGGTAACCGGGGAGGTATCGCGGGAGGTATCAGGGGAAGCGTTGCAATGATAACCGGGGAGGAATCAGGGGAGGCGTAGCCATGATAACCGGGCAGGTATCAGGAGAGGGGTGGCCATGATAACCGGGGAGGTATCAGGAGAGGCGTAGCCATGATAACCGGGGAGGTATTGGGGGAGGCGTATCCATGATAACCGGGGAGGTATCAGGAGAGGCGTTGCCATGATAACCAGGCAGGTATCAGGAGAGGCGTAGCCCTGATAACCGGGGAGGTATTGGGGGAGGCGTATCCATGATAACCGGGGAGGTATCAGGAGAGGCGTTGCCATGATAACTGGGGAGGTATCGGGGGAGGCGTAGTCATGATAACCGGGGAGGTTACAGGGGAGGCGCAGCCATGGTAACCGGGGAGGTATCGGGGGAGGTATCAGGGGAAGCGTTGCCATGATAACCGGGGAGGAATCAGGGGAGGCGTAGCCATGATAACCGGGCAGGTATCGGGAGAGGGGTCGCCATGATAACCGGGGAGGTATTAGGAGAGGCGTAGCCATGATAACCGGGGAGGTATTGGGGAAGCCGTAGCCATGATAACCGGGGAGGTATCGGGGGCGGCGTAGCCATGATAACCGGGAATGTATCAGGGGAGGCGTAGCCATGGTAAGCGGGGAGGTACCGGAGGAGGCGTAGCCATGACAACCGGGGAGGTACCGGGGGTGGCGCAGCCATGACAACCGGGGAGGTATCGGGGGAGGTATCCGGGGAGGCGTTGCCATGATAACCGGGGAAGCATCGGGGGAGGCTTAGCCATGATAACCGGGGAGGTATCGGGGGCGGCGTAGCCATGATAACCGGGAAGGTATCGTGGGAGGCGTACCCATGATAACCGGGGAGGTACCGGAGGAGGCGTAGCCATGACAACCGGGGAGGTACCGGGGGTGGCGTAGCCATGATAACCGGTGAGGTATCGGGGGAGGCGTTGCCATGATAACCGGGGAGGTATGGGGGCAGGCGTAGCCATGATACCCGGCGAGGTATCGGGGGAGATAACTGGGGAGGTATCGGGTGAGGCGTTGCCATGATAACCGGGGAGGTATCGGGGGTGGCGTAGCTATGATAACCGGGGAGGTATCGGGGGAGGTATCAGGCGAGGCGCAGCTATGGTAACCGGGGAGGTATCGGGGGAGGCGTTGCCATGATAACCGGGGAGGTATGAGAAGAGGTGTAGCCATGATACCCGGGGTGGTATGGGGGCAGGCGTAGTCATAATACCCGGGGAGGTATCGGGGGAGATAACTGGGGAGGTATCGGGTGAGACGTTGCCATGATAATCGAGAAGGTATCGGGGGCGGCGTAGCCATGATAACCGGGGAGGTAACGCGGGAGGCGTAGCCATGATAACTGGGGATGTATCGGGGCAGGCGTTGCCATGATAACCGGGGAGGTATCGGGGGAGTAAACTAGGGAGGTATCGGACGAGGCGTTGCCATGATAATCGGAGAGGTATCGGGGGCGGCGTAGCCATGATAACCGGGGAGGTATCGGGGGAGGTATCAGGGGAGGCGTAGCCATGATAACCGGGGAGATATCGGCGGAGGCGTTGCCATGATAACTGGGGAGGTATCGGGGGAGGCGTTGCCATGATAATCGGGGAGGTATCGTGGGAGGCGTTGCCATGATAATCGGGGAGGTATCGTGGGACGCGTTGCCATGATAACCAGGGAGGTATCGGGGGAGGTATCAGGGGAGGCGTAACCATGATAACCGGGGAGGTATCGGGGGAGGCGTTGCCATGATAACCGGAGAGGTATCGGGGGAGGTATCGGGGGAGGCGTAGCTATGATAACTGGGGAGGTATTGGGGGAGGCGTTGCCATGATAATAGGGGAGGTATCGGGGGGGGCTTTGTCATGATAACCGGGGAGGTATCAGGTGAGGTATCGGGGGAGGCGTAGCCATGATAACTGGGGAGGTATCGGGGGAGGCGTTGCCATTATAATCGGGGAGGTATCGGGGGAGGCGTTGCCATGATAACCGGGGAGGTATCGGGGGAGGTATCAGGGGAGGCGTAGCCATGATAACCGGGGAGGTATCGGGGGAGGCGTAGCCATGATTACTGGGGAGGTATCGGGGGAGGCGTTGCCATGATAATCGGGGAGGTATCGGGGCAGGCGTTGCCATGATAATCGGGGAGGTATTAGGACAGGCGTAGCCATGATAACCGGGGAGATAACGGGGGTGGCGTAGCCATGATAACCAGGGAGGTATCAGGAGAGGCGTTGCCATGATAACCGGGGAGGTATCAGGGGAGGCGTTGCCATGATAATCGGGGAGGTATCAGGAGAGGCGTAGCCATGATAACCGGGGAGGTATCGGGGGTGGCGTAGCCATGATAGCCGGGGAGGTATCGGGGGAGGTATCACGGGAGGCGTAGCCATGGTAACCGGGGAGGTATCGGGGGAGGCCTACCCATGATAACCGGGGAGGTGTCGGGGGAGGCGTTGCCATGATAACCGGGGAGGTATCAGAAGAGGTGTAGCCATGATAACCGGGGTGGTATGGGGGCAGGCGTATTCATGATACCCGGGGAGGTATCGGGGGAGATAACTGGGGAGGTATCGGGTGAGGCGTTGCCATGATAATCGAGAAGGTATCGGGGGCGGCGTAGCCATGATAACTGGGGATGTATCGGGGCAGGCGTTGCCATGATAACCGGGGAGGTATCGGGGGAGATAACTGGGGAGGTATCGGACGAGGCGTTGCCATGACAACCGGGGAGGTACCGGGGGTGGCGCAGCCATGACAACCGGGGAGGTATCGGGGGAGGTATCCGGGGAGGCGTTGCCATGATAACCGGGGAAGCATCGGGGGAGGCTTAGCCATGATAACCGGGGAGGTATCGGGGGCGGCGTAGCCATGATAACCGGGAAGGTATCGTGGGAGGCGTACCCATGATAACCGGGGAGGTACCGGAGGAGGCGTAGCCATGACAACCGGGGAGGTACCGGGGGTGGCGTAGCCATGATAACCGGTGAGGTATCGGGAGAGGCGTAGCCATGATAACCGGGGAGGTATCGGGGCAGGCGAAGCCATGATAACCGGGGAGGTATGGGGGCAGGCGTAGTCATAAAATCCGGGGAGGTATCGGGTGAGACGTTGCCATGATAATCGAGAAGGTATCGGGGGAGGCGTAGCCATGATAACCGGGGATGTATCGGGGCAGGCGTTGCCACGATAACCGGGGAGGTATCGGGGGAGATAAATAGGGAGGTATCGGACGAGGCGTTGCTATGATAATCGGAGAGGTATCGGGGGAGGCGTTGCCATGATAATCGGGGAGGTATCGGGGGAGGTATCAGGGGAGGCGTAGCCATGATAACCGGGGAGATATCGGGGGAGGCGTTGCCATGATAATCGAGGAGGTATCAGGAGAGGCGTTGCCATGATAACCAGGGAGGTATCAGGAGAGGCGTAGCCATGATTACCGGGGAGGTATCGGGGGAGGCGTGGCCAGGATAATCGGGGAGGTATCAAGAGAGGCGTTGCCATGATAACTGGGGAGGTATCCGGGGAGGCGTTGCCATGATAACCGGGGAGGTATCAGGAGAGCCGTTGCCATGATAACCAGGGAGGTATCGGGGGAGGCGTGGCCAGGATAATCGGGGAGGTATCAAGAGAGGCGTTGCCATGATAACTGGGGAGGTATCCGGGGAGGCGTTGCCATGATAACCGAGGAAGCATCGGGGGCGGCTTAGCAATGATAACCGGGGAGGTATCGGGGGCGGCGTAGCCATGATAACCGGGGAAGTATCAGGGGAGGCGTAGCCATGGTAACCGGGGAGGTATCGGGGGAGGTATCAGGGGAAGCGTTGCAATGATAACCGGGGAGGAATCAGGGGAGGCGTAGCCATGATAACCGGGCAGGTATCAGGAGAGGCGTAGCCATGATAACCGGGGAGGTATTGGGGGAGGCGTATCCATGATAACCGGGGAGGTATCAGGAGAGGCGTTGCCATGATAACTGGGGAGGTATCGGGGGAGGCGTAGCCATGATAACCGGGGAGGTATCAAGGGAGGCGTAGCCATGGTAACCGGGGAGGTATCGGGGGAGGTATCAGGGGAAGCGTTGCCATGATAACCGGGGAGGAATCAGGGGAGGCGTAGCCATTATAACCGGGCAGGTATCGGGAGAGGGGTGGCCATGATAACCGGGGAGGTATTAGGAGAGGCGTAGCCATGATAACCGGGCAGGTATCGGGGGCGGCGTAGCCATGATAACCGGGAAGGTATCAGGGGAGGCGTAGCCATGGTAACCGGGGAGGTACCGGAGGAGGCGTAGCCATGACAACCGGGGAGGTACCGGGGGCGGCGTAGCCATAACAACCGGGGAGGTATCGGGGGAGGTATCAGGCGAGGCGTAGCCATGATAACCGGGGAGGTATCGGGGGAGGCGTTGCCATGATAATCGGGGAGGTATCGGGGGAGGCGTTGCCATGATAATCGGGGAGGTATCGGGGGAGGCGTACCCATGATAACCGGGGAGGTATCAGGAGAGGCGTTGCCATGATAACCAGGGAGGTATCAGGAGAGGCGTAGCCATGATGACCGGGGAGGTACCGGAGGAGGCGTAGCCATGACAACCGGGGAGGTACCGGGGGTGGCGTAGCCATGATAACCGGTGAGGTATCGGGGGAGGCGTAGCCATGATAACCGGGGAGGTATCGGGGCAGGCGAAGCCATGATAACCGGGGAGGTATGGGGGCAGGCGTAGTCATAAAATCCGGGGAGGTATCGGGTGAGACGTTGCCATGATAATCGAGAAGGTATCGGGGGCGGCGTAGCCATGATAACCGGGGATGTATCGGGGCAGGCGTTGCCACGATAACCGGGGAGGTATCGGGGGAGATAAATAGGGAGGTATCGGACGAGGCGTTGCTATGATAATCGGAGAGGTATCGGGGGCGGCGTAGCCATGATAACCTGGGAGGTATCGCGGGAGGCGTTGCCATGATAATCGGGGAGGTATCGGGGGAGGTATCAGGGGAGGCGTAGCCATGATAACCGGGGAGATATCGGGGGAGGCGTTGCCATGATAATCGAGGAGGTATCAGGAGAGGCGTTGCCATGATAACCAGGGAGGTATCAGGAGAGGCGTAGCCATGATTACCGGGGAGGTATCGGGGGAGGCGTAGCCATGATAACCGGGGAGGTATCAGGAGAGCCGTTGCCATGATAACCAGGGAGGTATCGGGGGAGGCGTGGCCAGGATAATCGGGGAGGTATCAAGAGAGGCGTTGCCATGATAACTGGGGAGGTATCCGGGGAGGCGTTGCCATGATAACCGAGGAAGCATCGGGGGCGGCTTAGCAATGATAACCGGGGAGGTATCGGGGGCGGCGTAGCCATGATAACCGGGGAAGTATCAGGGGAGGCGTAGCCATGGTAACCGGGGAGGTATCGGGGGAGGTATCAGGGGAAGCGTTGCAATGATAACCGGGGAGGAATCAGGGGAGGCGTAGCCATGATAACCGGGCAGGTATCAGGAGAGGGGTGGCCATGATAACCGGGGAGGTATCAGGAGAGGCGTAGCCATGATAACCGGGGAGGTATTGGGGGAGGCGTATCCATGATAACCGGGGAGGTATCAGGAGAGGCGTTGCCATGATAACTGGGGAGGTATCGGGGGAGGCGTAGCCATGATAACCGGGGAGGTATCAGGGGAGGCGTAGCCATGGTAACCGGGGAGGTATCGGGGGAGGTATCAGGGGAAGCGTTGCCATGATAACCGGGGAGGAATCAGGGGAGGCGTAGCCATTATAACCGGGCAGGTATCGGGAGAGGGGTGGCCATGATAACCGGGGAGGTATTAGGAGAGGCGTAGCCATGATAACCGGGCAGGTATCGGGGGCGGCGTAGCCATGATAACCGGGAAGGTATCAGGGGAGGCGTAGCCATGGTAACCGGGGAGGTACCGGAGGAGGCGTAGCCATGACAACCGGGGAGGTACCGGGGGCGGCGTAGCCATAACAACCGGGGAGGTATCGGGGGAGGTATCAGGCGAGGCGTAGCCATGATAACCGGGGAGGTATCGGGGGAGGCGTTGCCATGATAATCGGGGAGGTATCGGGGGAGGCGTTGCCATGATAATCGGGGAGGTATCGGGGGAGGCGTACCCATGATAACCGGGGAGGTATCAGGAGAGGCGTTGCCATGATAACCAGGGAGGTATCAGGAGAGGCGTAGCCATGATAACCGGGGAGGTATCGGGGGAGGCGTTGCCATGATAATCGGGGAGGTATCGGGAGAGGTATCAGGGGAGGCGTAGCCATGATAACCGGGGAGGTATCGGGGGAGGCGTTGCCATGATAACCGGGGAGGTATCGGGGGAGGCTTAGCCATGAAAACCGGGGAGGCATCGGGGGAGGCGTAGCCATGATAACCGGCAAGGTATCGGGGGAGGCGTAGCCATGATAACCGGGGAGGTATCGGGGGAGGCGTTGCCATGATAACCGGGGAGGTATCGGGGGAGGCTTAGCCATGATAACCGGGGAGGTATCAGGGGAGGCGTAGCCATGATAACCGGGGAGGTATCGGGGGAGGCGTAGCCATGATGACCGGGGAGGTATCGGGAGAGGCGTAGCCATGATAACCGGGGAGGTATCAGGGGAGGCGTTGCCATGATAATCGGGGAGGTATCAGGAGAGGCGTAGCCATGATAACCGGGGAGGTATCGGGGGAGGCGTAGCCATGATAACCGGGGAGGTATCGGGGGAGGCGAAGCCATGATAACCGGGCCGGTATCGGGGGAGGCGTTGCCATGATAATCGGGGAGGTATCGGGGGAGGTATCAGGGGAGGCGTAGCCATGATAACCGGGGAGGTATCGGGGGAGGCGTAGCCATGATAACCGGGGAGGTATCAGGGGAGGCGTAGCCGTGATAACCGGGGAGGTATCGGGGGCGGCGTAGCCATGATAACCGGGGAAGTATCAGGTGAGGCGTAGCCATGGTAACCGGGGAGGTATCGCGGGAGGTATCAGGGGAAGCGTTGCAATGATAACCGGGGTGGAATCAGGGGAGGCGTAGCCATGATAACCGGGCAGGTGTCAGGAGAGGGGTGGCCATGATAACCGGGGAGGTATCAGGAGAGGCGTAGCCATGATAACCGGGGAGGTATTGGGGGAGGCGTATCCATGATAACCGGGGAGGTATCAGGAAAGGCGTTGCCATGATAACTGGGGAGGTATCGGGGGAGGCGTATCCATGATAACCGGGGAGGTATCGGGGGAGGCGTAGCCATGATAACTGGGGATGTATCGGGGCAGGCGTTGCCATGATAACCGGGGAGGTTTCGGGGGAGATAACTGGGGAGGTATCGGACGAGGCGTTGCCATGATAATCGGAGAGGTATCGCGGGCGGCGTAGCCATGATAACCGGTGAGGTATCGGGGGAGGTATCAGGGGAGGCGTAGCCATGATAACCGGGGAGGTATCGGGGGAGGCGTTGCCATGATAATCGAGGAGGTATCAGGAGAGGCGTTGCCATGATAACCAGGGAGGTATCAGGAGAGGCGTAGCCATGATAACCGGGGAGGTATCGGGGGAGGTGTAGCCATGATAACCGGGGAGGTATCAGGAGAGCCGTTGCCATGATAACCAGGGAGGTATCGGAGGAGGCGTGGCCAGGATAATCGGGGAGGTATCAGGAGAGGCGTTGCCATGATAACCGGGGAGGTATCGGGGGAGGTGTAGCCATGATAACCGGGGAGGTATCAGGAGAGCCGTTGCCATGATAACCAGGGAGGTATCGGAGGAGGCGTGGCCAGGATAATCGGGGAGGTATCAGGAGAGGCGTTGCCATGATAACTGGGGAGGTATCCGGGAAGGCGTTGCCATGATAACCGGGGAAGCATCGGGGGAGGCTTAGCCATGATAACCGGGGAGGTATCGGGGGCGGCGTAGCCATGATAACCGGGGAAGTATCAGGTGAGGCGTAGCCATGGTAACCGGGGAGGTATCGCGGGAGGTATCAGGGGAAGCGTTGCAATGATAACCGGGGAGGAATCAGGGGAGGCGTAGCCCTGATAACCGGGCAGGTATCAGGAGAGGGGTGGCCATGATAACCGGGGAGGTATCAGGAGAGGCGTAGCCATGATAACCGGGGAGGTATTGGGGGAGGCGTATCCATGATAACCGGGGAGGTATCAGGAGAGGCGTTGCCATGATAACTGGGGAGGTATCGGGGGAGGCGTAGTCATGATAACCGGGGAGGTTACAGGGGAGGCCTAGCCATGGTAACCGGGGAGGTATCGGGGGAGGTATCAGGGGAAGCGTTGCCATGATAACCGGGGTGGAATCAGGGGAGGCGTACCCATGATAACCGGGCAGGTATCGGGAGAGGGGTGGCCATGATAACCGGGGAGCTATTAGGAGAGGCGTAGCCATGATAACCGGGGAGGTATTGGGGAAGGCGTAGCCATGATAACCGGGGAGGTATCGGGGGCGGCGTAGCCATGATAACCGGGGAGGTAACGCGGGAGGCGTAGCCATGATAACTGGGGATGTATCGGGGCAGGCGTTGCCATGATAACCGGGGAGGTATCGGGGGAGTAAACTAGGGAGGTATCGGACGAGGCGTTGCCATGATAATCGGAGAGGTATCGGGGGCGGCGTAGCCATGATAACCGTGGAGGTATCGGGGGAGGTATCAGGGGAGGCGTAGCCATGATAACCGGGGAGATGTCGGCGGAGGCGTTGCCATGATAACTGGGGAGGTATCGGGGGAGGCGTTGCCATGATAATCGGGGAGGTATCGTGGGAGGCGTTGCCATGATAATCGGGGAGGTATCGTGGGACGCGTTGCCATGATAACCAGGGAGGTATCGGGGGAGGTATCAGGGGAGGCGTAACCATGATAACCGGGGAGGTATCGGGAGAGGCGTTGCCATGATAACCGGAGAGGTATCGGGGGAGGTATCGGGGGAGGCGTAGCTATGATAACTGGGGAGGTATTGGGGGAGGCGTTGCCATGATAATAGGGGAGGTATCGGGGGGGGCTTTGTCATGATAACCGGGGAGGTATCAGGTGAGGTATCGGGGGAGGCGTAGCCATGATAACTGGGGAGGTATCGGGGGAGGCGTTGCCATTATAATCGGGGAGGTATCGGGGGAGGCGTTGCCATGATAACCGGGGAGGTATCGGGGGAGGTATCAGGGGAGGCGTAGCCATGATAACCGGGGAGGTATCGGGGGAGGCGTAGCCATGATTACTGGGGAGGTATCGGGGGAGGCGTTGCCATGATAATCGGGGAGGTATCGGGGCAGGCGTTGCCATGATAATCGGGGAGGTATTAGGACAGGCGTAGCCATGATAACCGGGGAGATAACGGGGGTGGCGTAGCCATGATAACCAGGGAGGTATCAGGAGAGGCGTTGCCATGATAACCGGGGAGGTATCAGGGGAGGCGTTGCCATGATAATCGGGGAGGTATCAGGAGAGGCGTAGCCATGATAACCGGGGAGGTATCGGGGGTGGCGTAGCCATGATAGCCGGGGAGGTATCGGGGGAGGTATCACGGGAGGCGTAGCCATGGTAACCGTGGAGGTATCGGGGGAGGCCTACCCATGATAACCGGGGAGGTGTCGGGGGAGGCGTTGCCATGATAACCGGGGAGGTATCAGAAGAGGTGTAGCCATGATAACCGGGGTGGTATGGGGGCAGGCGTATTCATGATACCCGGGGAGGTATCGGGGGAGATAACTGGGGAGGTATCGGGTGAGGCGTTGCCATGATAATCGAGAAGGTATCGGGGGCGGCGTAGCCATGATAACTGGGGATGTATCGGGGCAGGCGTTGCCATGATAACCGGGGAGGTATCGGGGGAGATAACTGGGGAGGTATCGGACGAGGCGTTGCCATGACAACCGGGGAGGTACCGGGGGTGGCGCAGCCATGACAACCGGGGAGGTATCGGGGGAGGTATCCGGGGAGGCGTTGCCATGATAACCGGGGAAGCATCGGGGGAGGCTTAGCCATGATAACCGGGGAGGTATCGGGGGCGGCGTAGCCATGATAACCGGGAAGGTATCGTGGGAGGCGTACCCATGATAACCGGGGAGGTACCGGAGGAGGCGTAGCCATGACAACCGGGGAGGTACCGGGGGTGGCGTAGCCATGATAACCGGTGAGGTATCGGGAGAGGCGTAGCCATGATAACCGGGGAGGTATCGGGGCAGGCGAAGCCATGATAACCGGGGAGGTATGGGGGCAGGCGTAGTCATAAAATCCGGGGAGGTATCGGGTGAGACGTTGCCATGATAATCGAGAAGGTATCGGGGGAGGCGTAGCCATGATAACCGGGGATGTATCGGGGCAGGCGTTGCCACGATAACCGGGGAGGTATCGGGGGAGATAAATAGGGAGGTATCGGACGAGGCGTTGCTATGATAATCGGAGAGGTATCGGGGGCGGCGTAGCCATGATAACCTGGGAGGTATCGCGGGAGGCGTTGCCATGATAATCGGGGAGGTATCGGGGGAGGTATCAGGGGAGGCGTAGCCATGATAACCGGGGAGATATCGGGGGAGGCGTTGCCATGATAATCGAGGAGGTATCAGGAGAGGCGTTGCCATGATAACCAGGGAGGTATCAGGAGAGGCGTAGCCATGATTACCGGGGAGGTATCGGGGGAGGCGTAGCCATGATAACCGGGGAGGTATCAGGAGAGCCGTTGCCATGATAACCAGGGAGGTATCGGGGGAGGCGTGGCCAGGATAATCGGGGAGGTATCAAGAGAGGCGTTGCCATGATAACTGGGGAGGTATCCGGGGAGGCGTTGCCATGATAACCGAGGAAGCATCGGGGGCGGCTTAGCAATGATAACCGGGGAGGTATCGGGGGCGGCGTAGCCATGATAACCGGGGAAGTATCAGGGGAGGCGTAGCCATGGTAACCGGGGAGGTATCGGGGGAGGTATCAGGGGAAGCGTTGCAATGATAACCGGGGAGGAATCAGGGGAGGCGTAGCCATGATAACCGGGCAGGTATCAGGAGAGGGGTGGCCATGATAACCGGGGAGGTATCAGGAGAGGCGTAGCCATGATAACCGGGGAGGTATTGGGGGAGGCGTATCCATGATAACCGGGGAGGTATCAGGAGAGGCGTTGCCATGATAACTGGGGAGGTATCGGGGGAGGCGTAGCCATGATAACCGGGGAGGTATCAAGGGAGGCGTAGCCATGGTAACCGGGGAGGTATCGGGGGAGGTATCAGGGGAAGCGTTGCCATGATAACCGGGGAGGAATCAGGGGAGGCGTAGCCATTATAACCGGGCAGGTATCGGGAGAGGGGTGGCCATGATAACCGGGGAGGTATTAGGAGAGGCGTAGCCATGATAACCGGGCAGGTATCGGGGGCGGCGTAGCCATGATAACCGGGAAGGTATCAGGGGAGGCGTAGCCATGGTAACCGGGGAGGTACCGGAGGAGGCGTAGCCATGACAACCGGGGAGGTACCGGGGGCGGCGTAGCCATAACAACCGGGGAGGTATCGGGGGAGGTATCAGGCGAGGCGTAGCCATGATAACCGGGGAGGTATCGGGGGAGGCGTTGCCATGATAATCGGGGAGGTATCGGGGGAGGCGTTGCCATGATAATCGGGGAGGTATCGGGGGAGGCGTACCCATGATAACCGGGGAGGTATCAGGAGAGGCGTTGCCATGATAACCAGGGAGGTATCAGGAGAGGCGTAGCCATGATGACCGGGGAGGTACCGGAGGAGGCGTAGCCATGACAACCGGGGAGGTACCGGGGGTGGCGTAGCCATGATAACCGGTGAGGTATCGGGGGAGGCGTAGCCATGATAACCGGGGAGGTATCGGGGCAGGCGAAGCCATGATAACCGGGGAGGTATGGGGGCAGGCGTAGTCATAAAATCCGGGGAGGTATCGGGTGAGACGTTGCCATGATAATCGAGAAGGTATCGGGGGCGGCGTAGCCATGATAACCGGGGATGTATCGGGGCAGGCGTTGCCACGATAACCGGGGAGGTATCGGGGGAGATAAATAGGGAGGTATCGGACGAGGCGTTGCTATGATAATCGGAGAGGTATCGGGGGCGGCGTAGCCATGATAACCTGGGAGGTATCGCGGGAGGCGTTGCCATGATAATCGGGGAGGTATCGGGGGAGGTATCAGGGGAGGCGTAGCCATGATAACCGGGGAGATATCGGGGGAGGCGTTGCCATGATAATCGAGGAGGTATCAGGAGAGGCGTTGCCATGATAACCAGGGAGGTATCAGGAGAGGCGTAGCCATGATTACCGGGGAGGTATCGGGGGAGGCGTAGCCATGATAACCGGGGAGGTATCAGGAGAGCCGTTGCCATGATAACCAGGGAGGTATCGGGGGAGGCGTGGCCAGGATAATCGGGGAGGTATCAAGAGAGGCGTTGCCATGATAACTGGGGAGGTATCCGGGGAGGCGTTGCCATGATAACCGAGGAAGCATCGGGGGCGGCTTAGCAATGATAACCGGGGAGGTATCGGGGGCGGCGTAGCCATGATAACCGGGGAAGTATCAGGGGAGGCGTAGCCATGGTAACCGGGGAGGTATCGGGGGAGGTATCAGGGGAAGCGTTGCAATGATAACCGGGGAGGAATCAGGGGAGGCGTAGCCATGATAACCGGGCAGGTATCAGGAGAGGGGTGGCCATGATAACCGGGGAGGTATCAGGAGAGGCGTAGCCATGATAACCGGGGAGGTATTGGGGGAGGCGTATCCATGATAACCGGGGAGGTATCAGGAGAGGCGTTGCCATGATAACTGGGGAGGTATCGGGGGAGGCGTAGCCATGATAACCGGGAAGGTATCAGGGGAGGCGTAGCCATGGTAACCGGGGAGGTATCGGGGGAGGTATCAGGGGAAGCGTTGCCATGATAACCGGGGAGGAATCAGGGGAGGCGTAGCCATTATAACCGGGCAGGTATCGGGAGAGGGGTGGCCATGATAACCGGGGAGGTATTAGGAGAGGCGTAGCCATGATAACCGGGCAGGTATCGGGGGCGGCGTAGCCATGATAACCGGGAAGGTATCAGGGGAGGCGTAGCCATGGTAACCGGGGAGGTACCGGAGGAGGCGTAGCCATGACAACCGGGGAGGTACCGGGGGCGGCGTAGCCATAACAACCGGGGAGGTATCGGGGGAGGTATCAGGCGAGGCGTAGCCATGATAACCGGGGAGGTATCGGGGGAGGCGTTGCCATGATAATCGGGGAGGTATCGGGGGAGGCGTTGCCATGATAATCGGGGAGGTATCGGGGGAGGCGTACCCATGATAACCGGGGAGGTATCAGGAGAGGCGTTGCCATGATAACCAGGGAGGTATCAGGAGAGGCGTAGCCATGATAACCGGGGAGGTATCGGGGGAGGCGTTGCCATGATAATCGGGGAGGTATCGGGAGAGGTATCAGGGGAGGCGTAGCCATGATAACCGGGGAGGTATCGGGGGAGGCGTTGCCATGATAACCGGGGAGGTATCGGGGGAGGCTTAGCCATGAAAACCGGGGAGGCATCGGGGGAGGCGTAGCCATGATAACCGGCAAGGTATCGGGGGAGGCGTAGCCATGATAACCGGGGAGGTATCGGGGGAGGCGTTGCCATGATAACCGGGGAGGTATCGGGGGAGGCTTAGCCATGATAACCGGGGAGGTATCAGGGGAGGCGTAGCCATGATAACCGGGGAGGTATCGGGGGAGGCGTAGCCATGATGACCGGGGAGGTATCGGGAGAGGCGTAGCCATGATAACCGGGGAGGTATCATGGGAGGCGTTGCCATGATAATCGGGGAGGTATCAGGAGAGGCGTAGCCATGATAACCGGGGAGGTATCGGGGGAGGCGTAGCCATGATAACCGGGGAGGTATCGGGGGAGGCGAAGCCATGATAACCGGGCCGGTATCGGGGGAGGCGTTGCCATGATAATCGGGGAGGTATCGGGGGAGGTATCAGGGGAGGCGTAGCCATGATAACCGGGGAGGTATCGGGGGAGGCGTAGCCATGATAACCGGGGAGGTATCAGGGGAGGCGTAGCCGTGATAACCGGGGAGGTATCGGGGGCGGCGTAGCCATGATAACCGGGGAAGTATCAGGTGAGGCGTAGCCATGGTAACCGGGGAGGTATCGCGGGAGGTATCAGGGGAAGCGTTGCAATGATAACCGGGGTGGACTCAGGGGAGGCGTAGCCATGATAACCGGGCAGGTATCAGGAGAGGGGTGGCCATGATAACCGGGGAGGTATCAGGAGAGGCGTAGCCATGATAACCGGGGAGGTATTGGGGGAGGCGTATCCATGATAACCGGGGAGGTATCAGGAAAGGCGTTGCCATGATAACTGGGGAGGTATCGGGGGAGGCGTATCCATGATAACCGGGGAGGTATCGGGGGAGGCGTAGCCATGATAACTGGGGATGTATCGGGGCAGGCGTTGCCATGATAACCGGGGAGGTTTCGGGGGAGATAACTGGGGAGGTATCGGACGAGGCGTTGCCATGATAATCGGAGAGGTATCGCGGGCGGCGTAGCCATGATAACCGGTGAGGTATCGGGGGAGGTATCAGGGGAGGCGTAGCCATGATAACCGGGGAGGTATCGGGGGAGGCGTTGCCATGATAATCGAGGAGGTATCAGGAGAGGCGTTGCCATGATAACCAGGGAGGTATCAGGAGAGGCGTAGCCATGATAACCGGGCAGGTATCGGGGGAGGTGTAGCCATGATAACCGGGGAGGTATCAGGAGAGCCGTTGCCATGATAACCAGGGAGGTATCGGAGGAGGCGTGGCCAGGATAATCGGGGAGGTATCAGGAGAGGCGTTGCCATGATAACTGGGGAGGTATCCGGGAAGGCGTTGCCATGATAACCGGGGAAGCATCGGGGGAGGCTTAGCCATGATAACCGGGGAGGTATCGGGGGCGGCGTAGCCATGATAACCGGGGAAGTATCAGGTGAGGCGTAGCCATGGTAACCGGGGAGGTATCGCGGGAGGTATCAGGGGAAGCGTTGCAATGATAACCGGGGAGGAATCAGGGGAGGCGTAGCCCTGATAACCGGGCAGGTATCAGGAGAAGGGTGGCCATGATAACCGGGGAGGTATCAGGAGAGGCGTAGCCATGATAACCGGGGAGGTATTGGGGGAGGCGTATCCATGATAACCGGGGAGGTATCAGGAGAGGCGTTGCCATGATAACTGGGGAGGTATCGGGGGAGGCGTAGTCATGATAACCGGGCAGGTATCAGGGGAAGCGTTGCCATGATAACCGGGGTGGAATCAGGGGAGGCGTACCCATGATAACCGGGCAGGTATCGGGAGAGGGGTGGCCATGATAACCGGGGAGCTATTAGGAGAGGCGTAGCCATGATAACCGGGGAGGTATTGGGGAAGGCGTAGCCATGATAACCGGGGAGGTATCGGGGGCGGCGTAGCCATGATAACCGGGAATGTATCAGGGGAGGCGTAGCCATGGTAACCGGGGAGGTACCGGAGGAGGCGCAGCCATGACAACCGGGGAGGTACCGGGGGTGGCGCAGCCATGACAACCGGGGAGGTATCGGGGGAGGTATCCGGGGAGGCGTTGCCATGATAACCGGGGAAGCATCGGGGGAGGCTTAGCCATGATAACCGGGGAGGTATCGGGGGCGGCGTAGCCATGATAACCGGGAAGGTATCGGGGGAGGCGTACCCATGATAACCGGGGAGGTACCGGAGGAGGCGTAGCCATGACAACCGGGGAGGTACCGGGGGTGGCGTAGCCATGATAACCGGTGAGGTATCGGGGGAGGCGTAGCCATGATAACCGGGGAGGTATCGGGGGAGGCGAAGCCATGATAACCGGGAAGGTATCAGGGGAGGCGTTGCCATGATAATCGGGGAGGTATCGGGGGAGGTATCAGGGGAGGCGTAGCCATGATAACCGGGGAGGTATGGGGGCAGGCGTAGTCATAAAACCCGGGGAGGTATCGGGTGAGACGTTGCCATGATAATCGAGAAAGTATCGGGGGCGGCGTAGCCATGATAACCGGGGAGGTATCGGGGGAGGCGTAGTCATGATAACTGGGGATGTATCGGGGCAGGCGTTGCCACGATAACCGGGGAGGTATCGGGGGAGATAAATAGGGAGGTATCGGACGAGGCGTTGCCATGATAATCGGAGAGGTATCGGGAGCGGCGTAGCCATGATAACCTGGGAGGTATCGGGGGAGGCGTTGCCATGATAATCGGGGAGGTATCGGGGGAGGTATCAGGGGAGGCGTAGCCAAGATAACCGGGGAGATATGGGGGGAGGCGTAGCCATGATAACCGGGGAGTTATCAGGAGAGCCGTTGCCATGATAACCAGGGAGGTATCGGGGGAGGCGTGGCCAGGATAATCGGGGAGGTATCAGGAGAAGCGTTGCCATGATGACTGGGGAGGTATCCGGGGAGGCGTTGCCATGATAACCGGGGAAGCATCGGGGGAGGCTTAGCCATGATAACCGGGGAGGTATCGGGGGCGGCGTAGCCATGATAACCGGGGAAGTATCAGGGGAGGCGTAGCCATGGTAACCGGGGAGGTATCGCGGGAGGAATCAGGGGAGGCGTAGCCATGATAACCGGGCAGGTATCAGGAGAGGGGTGGCCATGATAACCGGGGAGGTATCAGGAGAGGCGTAGCCATGATAACCGGGGAGGTATTGGGGGAGGCGTATCCATGATAACCGGGGAGGTATCAGGAGAGGCGTTGCCATGATAACTGGGGAGGTATCGGGGGAGGCGTAGCCATGATATCCGGGGAGGTATCGGGGGAGGCGTAGCCATGGTAACCGGGGAGGTATCGGGGGAGGTATCAGGGGAAGCGTGGCCATGATAACCGGGGAGGAATCAGGGGAGGCGTAGCCATGATAACCGGGCAGGTATCGGGAGAGGGGTGGCCATGATAACCGGGGAGGTATTAGGAGAGGCGTAGCCATGATAACCGGGGAGGTATCTGGGGCGGCGTAGCCATGATAACCGAGAAGGTATCAGGGGAGGCGTAGCCATGGTAACCGGGGAGGTACCGGGGGTGGCGTAGCCATGACAACCGGGGAGGTATCGGGGAAGGTATCAGGCGAGTCGTATCCATGATAACCGGGGAGGTATCGGGGGAGGCGTTGCCATGATAATCGGGGAGGTATCGGGGGAGGTATCAGGGGAGGCGTAGCCATGATAACCGGGGAGGTATCGGGGGAGGCGTTGCCATGATAACCGGGGTGGTATCGGGGGAGGCTTAGCCATGATAACCGGGGAGGTATCAGGGGAGGCGTAGCCATGAAAAACGGGGAGGCATCGGGGGAGGCGTAGCCATGATAACCGGGGAGGTATCGGGGGAGGCGTAGCCATGATAACCGGGGAGGTATCGGGGGAGGCGTTGCCATGATAACCGGGGAGGTATCGGGGGAGGCTTAGCCATGATAACCGGGGAGGTATCAGGGGAGGCGTAGCCATGATAACCGGGGAGGTATCGGGGGAGGCGTAGCCATGATGACCGGGGAGGTATCGGGAGAGGCGTAGCCATGATAACCGGGGAGGTATCAGGGGAGGCGTTGCCATGATAATCGGGGAGGTATCAGGAGAGGCGTAGCCATGATAACCGGGGAGGTATCGGGGGAGGCGTAGCCATGATAACCGGGGAGGTATCGAGGGAGGCGAAGCCATGATAACCGGGCAGGTATCGGGGGAGGCGTTGCCATGATAATCGGGGAGGTATCGGGGGAGGTATCAGGGGAGGCGTAGCCATGATAACCGGGGAGGTATCGGGGGAGGCGTAGTCATGATAACCGGGGAGGTATCGGGGGAGGCGTAGCCATGATAACCGGGGAGGTATCGGGGGAGGCGAAGCCATAATAACCGGGCAGGTATCGGGGGAGGCGTTGCCATGATAATCGGGGAGGTATCGGGGGTGGTATTAGGGGAGGCGTAGCCATGATAACCGGGGAGGTATCGGGGGAGGAGTTGCCATGATAACCGGGGAGGTATCGGGGGAGGCTTAGCCATGATAACCGGCCAGGTATCGGGGAAGATATCGGGGGAGGCGTTGCCATGATAACCGGGGAGGTATCAGGGGAGGCGTAGCCATGATAACCGGGGAGGTATCGGGGAAGTTATCGGGAGAAGCGTTGCCATCATAACCGGGGAGGTATCGGGGAAGTTATCGGGAGAAGCGTTGCCATGATAACCGGGGCGGTATCGGGAGAGGCGTTGCCATGATAACCAGGGAGGTATCAGGAGAGGCGTTGCCAAGATAATTGAAAAGGTGTCAGGAGAGGCGTAGCCCTGATAACCGGGGAGGTATCAGGGTAAGCGTTGCAATGATAACCGGGGAGGAATCAGGGGAGGCGTAGCCATGATAACCGGGCAGGTATCAGGAGAGGGGTGGCCATGATAACCGTGGAGGTATCAGGAGAGGCGTAGCCATGATAACCGGGGAGGTATCAGGGGAGGCGTAGCCATGGTAACCGGGGAGGTATCGGGGAAGGTATCAGGGGAAGCGTTGCCATGATAACCGGGGAGGAATCAGGGGAGGCGTAGCCATCATAACCGGGCAGGTATCGGGAGAGGGGTGGCCATGATAACCGGGGAGGTATTAGGAGAGGCGTAGCCATGATAACCGGGCAGGTATCGGGGGCGGCGTTGCCATGATAACCGGGAAGGTATCAGGGGAGGCGTAGCCATGGTAACCGGGGAGGTACCGGAGGAGGCGTAGCCATGACAACCGGGGAGGTACCGGGGGTGGCGTAGCCATGACAACCGGGGAGGTATCGGGTGAGGTATCAGGCGAGGCGTAGCCATGATAACCGGGGAGGTATCGGGGGAGGCGTTGCCATGATAATCGGGGAGGTATCGGGGGAGGCGTAGCCATGATAATCGGGGAGGTATCGGGGGAGGCGTACCCATGATAACCGGGGAGGTATCAGGAGAGGCGTTGCCATGATAACCAGGGAGGTATCAGGAGAGGCGTAGCCATGATAACCGGGGAGGTATCGGGGGAGGCGAAGCCATGATAACCGGGAAGGTATCAGGGAAGGCGTTGCCATGATAATCGGGGAGGTATCGGGGGAGGTATCCGGGGAGGCGTAGCCATGATAACCGGGGAGGTATCGGGGGAGGCGTTGCCATGATAACCGGGGAGGTATCGGGGGAGGCGTAGCCATGATAACCGGGGAGGTATCGGGGGAGGCGTTGCCATGATAACCGGGGAGGTATCGGGGGAGGCTTAGCCATGATAACCGGGGAGGTATCAGGGGAGGCGTAGCCATGATAACCGGAGAGGTATCGGGGGAGGCGTAGCCATGATGACCGGGGAGGTATCGGGGGAGGCGTAGCCATGATAACCGGGGAGGTATTAGGGGAGGCGTTGCCATGATAATCGGGGAGGTATCAGGAGAGGCGTAGCCATGATAACCGGGGAGGTATCGGGGGAGGCGAAGCCATGATAACCGGGAAGGTATCGGGGGAGGCGTTGCCATGATAATCGGGGAGGTATCGGGGGAGGCGTAGCCATGATAACCGGGGAGGTATCGGGGGGGCGTTGCCATGATAACCGGGGAGGTATCGGGGGAGGCGTTGCCATGATAATCGGTGAGGTATCAGGAGAGGCGTTGCCATGATAACTGGGGAGGTATCGGGGGAGGAGTTGCCATGATAACCGGGGAGGTATCGGGGGAGGCTTAGCCATGATAACCGGCGAGGTATCGGGGGACTCGTTGCCATGATAACCGGGGAGGTATCAGGGAAGGCGTAGCCATGATAACCGGGGAGGTATCAGGGGAGGCGTAGCCATGGTAACCGGGGAGGTATCGTGGGAGGTAACAGGGGAAGCGTTGCCATGATAACCGGGGAGGAATCAGGGGAGGCGTAGCCATGATAACCGGGGAGGTATCAGGAGAGGGGTGGCCATGATAACCGGGGAGGTATCGGGGGCAGCGTAGCCATGATAACCGGGGAGGTAGCAGGGGAGGCGTAGCCATGGTAACCGGGGAGGTACCGGGGGAGGCGTAGCCATGACAACCGGGGAGGTATCGGGGGCGGCGTAGCCATGATAACCAGGGAGGTATCGGGGGAGGCGTAGCCATGAGAACCGGGGAGGTATCGGGGGCGGCGTAGCGTATTAGATTTGAATTTAAAACCTGACTGTGCCACTTACCACCTGGCTTACCAGCTGAGCCAGGGAGGCATCCTTTGGCACTGGGAGGGTGGCGGGGTGGTGGGGCACAAGTTTGTAAGCGGCACCGCCAAGACGGCCCCAAAACACACCTGTACGAGGCAGGGTGGGCGGAGGGGGCGGGGGTTGCGGGAGGGCGGGAGGGCGGGCTTGACGGCCAAAGATGTGTGGGAGGGTGACCAATTACTTTAGGAGGTGTTGGAGTAGCCCGACCGTCTCTGCCGTCACAGTGGGGAAAATAACCATATCCATTCCCCCTATGTTCAGTTGTTTCAGGTTACTATTAATCTTACTATGAGGTCTTTGGTGAGGCGACAGGGTTTTCTCTGTGCCTTTATCTATTATATCAAAGACCTTACTATGATAAGACGCCACACTCAGCGGGCCCAATGGTCATCGCGCGACTGCAGCGCCGCCAAGCGGATGGAGTTGGATGCCCGCTGTCAAAACAATTTTGGGTGAAACGACTCGCAGCTGCTATTTTTTAGCGTTTGGCAACAGGGCTATGATCTAACCAGTGGTTGCGCCCCGTAGCGACGCTACCCGGGGGAGGGGGGAGGGGGGCAAATGTTATCCAATGAGAGGCGGCCAGCGGTGGTGGGCGTCTGAGTGCGACTGGCCGTGGCTATAGTATAGCCCAATATAGCCATATAAGTGTGGGCTACCCTTGGCGCAAGTGCCCCCAGGCAAGCCCGCTTCTCTAGGGGCACAACGGTAACAATGTTAAAATCCTTCGACGTTAGTAGGGAATCGAGTGTAGCTTTTATTATAATGTGTGCTCGAACAATCATAGTGTTTTCATATTCTATATACCTTGTTCTATCATCTGACATCAATAAAGTGTGTCGACACTAGGTTATTTCTGCTATATTTTCGCGAAGAAATGTTGGAGCACACAACTGTTCCCGACCAGCCGTCCGCCATATTTGTTTTGGGCGGATGCCGGTACCTGTGAATGCGACTTGGTTCCCCGTTAGCATATGACTCTCCGCTAGAGGGCCTTGTCAGTCGCTCACTTTGAACTTAAGGACAACAGCAGCGCCCTCTTTCACGGGTCATTTACTGTTACAAAGTTTGGGACCCAGGCTACAGATGGTTCAAATGGTGGCGGGATTCGCCAGGTGGCGCTGCATATGCATGGCGGTTGGTAGGGAAAAGTCGCATGCTCTAACATTTGTTCGCGAAAATATGACTGCAACAATCTAGTGTTGACACACTTTCTTGATGTCAGAAGATAGAACAAGGTATATAGAATACGTAAGCACTATTATTGTACGCGCCCACATTATAATAAAAGCTACAGTCGATTCCCTACTAACGTCGAAGGATTTTAACATTGTTACCCTTGTGCCCCTAGAGAAGCGGGCTTGCCTGGGGGCACTTGCGCCAAGGGCTACCCCAGACTTTGAAGGTGGCAAACATGTTACAGTATCAAAAGATATTATAATTGCAGAGGGCGTTACGCTTACGCCATAGTCCTAGGAAAAATTGTGATGCGAGGAACGAGCTCCGTCTGCCGGGAGATCGACGAGAACTGTGACGTAACAGCGACATGGCGGCGGGGAGAGTTGTTGAAAATTGTTGTTGAAAACTTTCACCAGTACAAAAGATGGTGGATTTTGTTTGTTTTCAATCTCATTGCCCATGGAACTATAAAGGTATGAAGAATAACTTGACAAATTGATAAGGACCGTTTATTTCTGTACTTTCTGCAATCGACGGCCGAAGGGCGCTGATTTTTAAATCAACAATCGCAATCGACACTGGCTTCATGGCCCTCCGGCCCGCTCCCCAGAGCGGATAAGCCAGGGGGGGGCATGCAACAGGGCTATCTGAGTGCAGGCTCAGTGCAGGCAGTGTTATTGGGGCCGTCGCTCCGGGGAGCTCTCCGTACAAACGCCCTCCCCGTAGCGACGGGTAAGACCGTAGACCCTTATTGCGTTTGGCTGCAGCAACAACAAAAAACACCAACCCGAACTGTCATTTTCTCGTTTCCCCAAGAACAAGCAAAGGTAATTTTTACTCTGAAGAAACCTTTATGGCGTTAATCCCAAAATAGATGAAATTAATTATGAGCGATAATTGATGATAATTTGCTATGGAAGCGGTAGCCATGAATCCATAGCTATATATGGTTGACGAATCATAATCATGTAGCATTCTATGGTGAAAAATCAACTTCGCATGACAAATTGAACTGTTTTAGTATAGCTTTCATAATTAGTTTCAACAATGTAAAAGTACTTTTCTATATATAATTACTGATATATGAACTATTCCAAAGTTGTTAAAGTCTTCAAAAGGAGCCATAATTGCCTACTGGCATAAAAATGGACAACAACATGCCACCATTTTTTTTACAGGAAATTGATCACTGCACATGTGCAAGGTCATCACATGATATTATAAGCCATGCTAATTGGTTGATTGTTCAGGGACCCAGTCATTGGGTCAGTGAAAACACATGTTTTCATATGAATTTATGGTGACAGACTGGACTATTTTTGCCTTTCAAGAAAGGTTACTTATGTGATTAGTCAGTACTTGTCAGGAAGTAATAAGAAGAGGATTAAGGTTTGTTTCTGTTATAAAACTTTTCCCACAGCACTTAATTTTGGGCTTGTGTATAGGTTCAGCTATCATCCAGTGTGCTTCCCAATGGTTGTCAAAGGTCATTTGTTTTTTTTGCAATAGCTAAGTTATATCAATCAAGCTGATATCAAAGTGTTCAAGTAGTTTCAGTTAATCAGGGCTTAACATTCTTATTTGTGATGTTACCGATGATAATATTAATGTATTTCTTTTTGTTAAGATGCCCAAATCTCAGTTGTGGAAAGAACCACACCACATCATCAACCTAGTAGGCCTATTCCTTGTGTCTCCCCTGGCAAGAAGAAGTTAAAATGCCAGCTGCAAAAATTGCGAATGGCGCAGCGCAGAGCTCAAATGAAGAAAATATGCAGCATAAATCACAAATACCTTTAGTTTGTGTATTTAAACTTAATAACTTCATCGTATATAAAGACATTTAGAAATATTTCCTAGAATTTCCTTTACATGCATATAGTATCTGAAACCCACTCCAAAATGAGATTATTTATTTCATTCATTTTTATTTATTGCTCCTTATCATTATTAACTATTGTTTGAGTTCCCCGTGAATGTCCTGGGTGCCCCCATGTGGTACCTAGTTGTATGGGCTTCATACAAAATAAATGGAAATACAACAATAAACCAGATCTGTTATGGTGACAAATAATTTTTTGCTTAAGTAAGTAGGGGTCTAGTAATTATTTACATAATCCACTCATGACTGAATGACCCATATAATGCGATAAACGTTCCATGATGAGAAATAATAAAATAACTATGCCATACCCGCTGATAGTCCCAAGAAGCAGGCCCTAACGAGCCCTATCATCATCCAGCAGCGTCAGAACTACAGTCCCAGTTATGAACTTTGTTACGTAATATAAATTCCACATCGTCACTGAGTACTTAATTTTTATTCTTTTATTTTTCTGTACCGCTAAAGCTCGCTGGGACCCCCCCCCCCCCCTCCCCCAACAGACTCCCAATTATTAATTATTGTTAACCTAATACATATCTCAGTACTTCCATATCGTCCCGGGGTAATTAATCTTACGGCAAGTTGTTTTCTCTTTACCGATAAAGCTTGCTTAAACAGATCAGACCCGCGAGAATTGTACGGCAGTAGCACCGCCCCCCCCCCCCCACCACCACCTCCAACGGCACCAAAAATAGAGTCCCAATTATTAATTTTTACCAAATGTATGTCTAAATACTTCCAAATGGTCCTAAGCTAATTAATCATAAAGGCAAGTTGTTTTGTCTTCATATCTTTATTGCTTGCTTAATCAGACAGGAGCCGGCGAGAATAGTACGGCACTAGTCCCCCCCCCACCCCCCCCCCCCCCCCCCCGCCCTCTCTGACGGCGTCAAAATTTGTTCCAGCTATTAATTTGTACTTAATATATGTCTGAATACTTCCAAATAGTCCGAGGGTATTTAATTTGACGGCAAATGTTCTGTCTGTATCGAAAAAGCTTGCGTAAACCGATCGCATCCGCGCGAATCGCACGGCGCACAGCCAAACTGGGCGATTCTTTTTGTCTCGCCAACTCCATCCGCATGGCGTCGCCACTGTCGCTAGCATAACGGAAGTTGCCATTGGGCTGTACTGAGTTTGGTGTCTTATCATAGTAAGGTCCTTGTATATATGTAGAATGTTCCTCCCCTACATTCTATCAAATAATACATTGTCGGCTGCTGTATCTCTCAAGATTGTGTCACATATTAATGCCACTGTGGCACCTATACCATTGATCGGTCTTGTGTAGGTGAGGTGGTGGCCCCCACGTGACCCCCGCCCATTGTGAGGGTGGTCGCTAGGCCAGCCACCAGCCTGCCCCCACGATCCCTCCACCCTCACCCCCCGGTGGAGGGGGGTGGGGTGATTACGTGACCACTCCCACCTGTCTTACCGTCCTCCCCGCTATGGTGTGGCTTTCATATCCAGCGGGTAATGGTCCCACCGCTAATTACATGCACAGATACCATGGCAACGCCGCCTTAGCGTGATTAACGTGGAAACTATAACTAACTGACATATCCCCATCGGCTGTCGTGGAAAACAGCAGGCGTCACAGTATTAATCAGGTCCAGAGAAGGCTCCATATTTCCACCTTTTCTGGCTCCATATGGCTCCGTATCTGGCTTCATGTCAGGCACCATATCTGGCTTTTATATCTGGGTCCATATCTGGCTTCATATCTGGCTCCATATTTCCACCTTTTCTGGCTCCAAATTTGGCTTCATATTTGGCACCGTATCTGGCTTCATGTCAGGCACCATATCTGGCTTTTATATCTGGGTCCATATCTGGCTCCATATCGGGCAATTTATCTCGTTTAATATGTTGACGTGGCTTCATATCTGTTCACATCTGGTTTCATAT
>OZ025249.1:3699581-3748297 GCA_964019135.1 Arenicola marina | reverse complement strand
CGTACGACCACAATTAACACCGTTTGGAGGTCGAAGGTCAAGACGCTTCATGACTGTGACCTCTATGAATATAAATATGGTTCAATCAAAAAAACATGTCGCTCGCAATATAAATAGCTGTTAGGATATTAGTGGTACAGTGAATATTATATATTAACTTGTGCACTAAGGCTATGTGTCAGATCAATATTCTATTTGGCAGTATGAAGAACAGCTGTGATGCGACAAGAATGTGGACCAGTGATTGCGCACTTGCAGAAATGCCTTATTGTTGTCTCATTCATGTGAATATGACTCTAAACTTGTACCAGGAAGAGGCTGTGATGTTTGACAGCTTTTTGCCATCCTTAGCTCGGTGCGCAATCGCTGGTAGCTGCGCAATCACTGGTCCGATTACTACACATGTTACGGGTGGCCGAGCGACTATTATTCTAGCAGAGACGGCTGAGGTTATAATACCGGTCTCAAGCCACATAACCCATCTTGGTACTGATGTGACGTCACCACGTGCATCAATTGCTCGATTTTGCAAAGTACGTCGTATGAAAGAGCAAAATACCGACAGAAAAAAAACCCCTCAGAATCCGCCGCATCTGCCGAAGATAAAGTCCAGCTCCTATGCCCAAAGGGACTTTTAAGATATTAATACCAAGGTATTAAACCATCAAAATAGTAAAACCCGTTAATTTTATTCGGGAGCACTAGTAAAAATATTGGTCAATCCGCATATGAACCGCTAAAACATCAAGAAATAGTCGGAGGCGATCATTCGACGCTTTGTGACGCACATGTAGGTTCCTGGGAGAGCTGGTGCGCTGTACGCAGCAGATGGGCAGTCATACCAATCCTTATGCTGAAACCCCGTAACCCAACATCGCAAGTCGCAAGAGGCCGGGTTCAGGGTCGGATCCAAACATGCTGGAAAGGGGGGGCCGGTTTCGATTTTTATTCGATTTTCATGTTAAATTCAACACATCAAACAACTACAAGTTACCTCCTTTCTCAAAAATGTCAAGTTATCTGACTATCTACATAACCCGTTCACCGGCCTATATAAGCGTGATCAACAACTAAACCGGAACCTGCATCGACGTCACTTGGTCCGAAATTTACCGCTTTTATCATTCAGAGTTGAGGCCAGAGTTTGTTCAGATTTCGTGACTAAAACGTGCCACATGTTCCTAACTGTATGAGCCATATATTTTCCAAAGCCACCCAGATTGACTCAACGTTTACTCTCCTAGGGGTTTATTACATAAATTGTACTAATTCATTTACACAGAAGCTGGCCTTTAAAACGCAGTCATGGCCGCTCTTTGTACAATAGCGGGGCGCTACCCCCGCGATGAGGCTCCACGCATGCTCAACTCTTCATCGGCGTCGAGCTTGCGAAGAGACATGATGCCTCGCCCGGCACGTGGATCCACAGTGCCACCCCGCCCGGCATGTGGGTGCCCCAGTGCCACCCCACCCGCCATGTGGATCCCCAGTGCCACCCCGCCCGGCACGTCGATCCCCAGTGCCACCCCACCCCTCACCCACCCACACCTCTATCTCTATGCCCCCAGCCGCCCCTCACCCACCCACACCTCTATCTCTATGCCCCCCGCCGCCTCTCACCCACCCACACCTCTATCTCTATGCCCCCCCCCTCTCGCCCCTCTCCGTCCCCACCCACTCTATGTCTCTGCCACCCTTCCTTTCTAGAATCGCCACTTCATGGAAAAGAGCAAAACCGGGAGATCGTCTGGGTCCGGCCGTTACTATGGACCCCGGCCGGGTGGCAGGGTGAGCTCCCTGGGTGGCAATGATACCCTGTTGGCTCCCCCTCTCCATCATCCACTCACCCAGCGTACGGCAGGGCCGCTGCCTCCTCTACCACCCTCGTAAAGATAACTTAATCGTTATTGCGGTCCCATCCCCTCAGTTTTTCAGCCCCTATCCAGTCATTGCGACACCGGCAAATTTCCTGAAATTCCGACCCCCCCCCCCCCCCCCCCCCCCCCAGCATCTCCCCTTTCCCCCACCTTTGTTAACCGCACTCATTTTCTTGTTCTCACACTGAAGAAGGACATCGGCTTACACCCCCTCCCCCTCCCTCCCCCCTCCCCCCCCCCCCTAAGCCGCCCCCCCCCGTTTCCATCACCGCTGGCCTGACCCCACCTCCCACGCCGGCTGGCAAGTGAGTCCCTATCCATCGTTTCAGCCGTGTGCCTAGACTTCAAATTAAATAATTTTTCAATTACCGACGGCCTAATTTGTTATAATAGAAAGTAGGCTACTGTGGAGCGGAGTGTGTTATGATGACAAACGAGCCGCCGCCCGCTCATAGCACAACACGCCAAATTAAGTTACCGTCTGGGCGATATTAGGGGAATTAATCTGCCGGTCGGCGATGAATCTTGGCGGAGAATTAGGCGCCGCGGCCGGCCGTCAAAAGGCCCGCTGGGGATAGGGCCCTGCCCTCCCAGCACCCCGGCGCGGCCGTACAAAGAACACCCTGCCCCACCTCCCCCCCCTCTCTCCCTCCCCCCAGCCACCCCATGCTGATCATTAGACGACCCCGCCACGTGCTACATATGCTGGGGAGCCGCAGCAGTTGCCAGCCGAGGATTCTGGCGCATGCGCGTAAACGACGTCCCCTAGCGTCCCCTAGATCCATGTTACCGGGAGACGCGCCAACGCACGGGCTGGCGAAGATGGCGACTATGGATGCTGAATATACTCTCAACAGCTATGGAGCAATACATTATTGATAAATAAGTTTAAGTTTGTACGAAATGGCATTATAAAGTCGTATTCTTAATCTACTTACTTGTGATTAGATGTATTTCTCCGGCTTTTAATTAATTATCAAGTGTCAAGTAAATGCTGGAACAAGCGATAAGATGCCTATCAGTTGGGTTTTGAGGAGCTATATTGTCTCTTGTGGAAGATACCAATAATGTTTTTATGTCAGACGCGTAAAGAATGGTTTGACCAGAGTGTCTCCTCTCTCGTTGACAAAGCTCTCATCCCTGCGCCTGGTGAGCGACGGAGAACCACAGTCGCGACTTGGGTTTGGTTGGCACTGAAATTGTTCACATCATCTGTCACATTTGGTCCGCGGAATACATGAAAATAAACATATTAAACTATAATTTATATTATAGAAGTTGACGTATGATACCAAATTTTCGTTGCGGCGTTTTAGAGCTGCACCAATTGCCATTGTAACAGGTGTAGCCTATTTGTCATCTCATCCGTCACTGTCATATACCTCCGCCCCTCTCAGACAGTCCCGATATGTACCCCCCCCCCCCCCCGCCGTGACCCCCCCGTACTCCCCCTCGCCTCCCTCCCACTCCCCGTCGGCCTCGTTCTCTGGGGAAGGGAATCAATTTTAATCACAATCCAATTGGTGGCAATGTCTCTGGCTGTCATAGTTCACTGCAGGGAGCCAGCTCACCCCCAGCACAGGGAACCAGCTTCGCGCCAGCCACAGCGGTCACCCTGATACTCGGCGGTTTCAATAAATACTAATATCTGCCGACAAGAGGCGAATTGATGGGTAGCCTGGCTGGTTGGAGGCTTCCAGAGACTATTATTCAGGACGAGAGAGGGGGGAAGAGAGTGAGAGAGGAAATGAGAAAGGGAAAAGAACAGCGAAGACCTAGGTCAGCTGCATTGGCACAGTGGTTAGCTTCGCGGGCTTGTATTGGCGACGGGTGGGTGTATGCTATTCACCTTAAAATGTGTTCTATGTATATTAACACATTGATTGAAGCGTAATACTGTTAAGGATGTCCCTAAGTATCACCATGAAAAGTTTCTTATTCACGGACCCATAATTTCGGCTTAAAAAGGCAAGGGTAGTTGAAAGGGGTCTAAAGTTTTTTTTCTTATTCTTTATTATTAACTTGCACATAACATGGCCAAAACATCTCCTAAAAATGACCGAATATCGTCAACATCTCGTTAAAATGGAATATAGAGTTTTAAATAGTGCTTCAAATGCGATTCCCTTTAAACTTGAGATCATGTGACAGTTTAGAGAAAACTACGATTAAAAGTCTATGCGAACTAAAGTTTTACAAATAGGGCAAAAACAGAGTAACACATATGAATGTGTCAATCATCTTGGCTTTATACCTTTCCCAAGAAGTTCTCATTTGTGGGCAGCTCCCAACCCCGTCCCACATCACACAAACACCTTCTCTATGTCTTCGGCACGGCGTTTTTATCCCCAATTGTGGTTGAGCAGTTGAAGCAAACTTTTTTATGTAATAGGAAACAAAGACATTCGTTGTTAGTGACTTGTTCAAGCTCGCTTGAGTAATATGAGATATCTGCCTTGTTTTATTGTTTTATAGAGAGAGTGATGGTCTTGCACACACAAATATCGATCCATGACGAGAATATGGATTTTCTAACTAAAATCGAATTGCCTTTTAAAGTTTTAAAGCATCTGTGAATAACTTCGGTCCAGATCGGTTCAGCGTTTTCGCCGTGAAGACCAGTTGAGTCAGATGTGAAGATGAAACACTAATAACGAATGAATGGGATTGTTTATGGATGCGCTTGCAAAACAAGCATCTACCTCTTTCGCACCCCCCCCCCCTCCCCACCCCCCGCCATCAGATAAGTATCCAGAGATTTAATGGTTAAAACACGCCACAAATGTTGTGTTTCCAGCACAACAACCATCGACAAATGTCCGCTCCTTTCAACTTGGTAGATGTTAAGGAACTGGGCAAGACATCGCTTAGTCTCGCTGCGGTATCAAACAACACACGGCGCCCGTTGAAGTCACTTTAAAGGCTGTCCACTGTTAAAGTCGCCGCTGATGACACTGGCTTCTCGCAGGCCACGCTTTAGGCGGTATCAGTCTTAATTGGCCCTCCGGCGTTGAAGACATTTCCTCTCTGTGATTGTTCCTTTCTAGCTGGTTAGGGTTTCTGAAAGCGCTGTCGGCCACAGGGATAGCGCGCTGCTAGAAGGGTTGGAGCGCTGGCGGTCCCCCAGGGAGGGTGGTCCGGTGAGTGCCCTGGGGGGAGGGGAGTCCGGTGAGTGCCCGGGGGGAGTGGAGTCCGGTGAGTGCCCGGGGGCGGGAGATGGCCCGCCTGTCGGTAGGACCTGTGTGTGTGTATGTTGTCAGCAAGGCAATCTGTTTGTTCCTGTGCGGGAAGGACTATACCCTACCCCCCTCCCCCCGCCCCCTCACGCGCCTTCTATCCACCCCGCCCGTTGCCACGTGCAGCCACAGTAACATGTATACATAGACAGCGCGCCCGGGCGGAGGAGGCAATCCCGACCACGGTGGTTTACGGTAATAAACTGATGCGCCCTCTGTGTACAGAGTGCTTATTTGCCTTAGAACCCCTCGGATCGGCCAACCAGGGCCTTGCCCCCCCCTCCCCCCCCCCCCCATTCATCCCCTACCCCCTACAATCTACCACATCCCCTACCGTCTAGCCCCTCTCCCTACACCCTACCCCCTCCCCCTCCCCCTGCCCGTGTAATCGTGGGTTCCTGTGGTCTACGTCCTCCACGCCTGAACACCACTCCCACCCTCTACAGACCCATAGGGACCCCCGGGGGCGTACCATCACCCCCCCACCCCCTCCCCGAACCCACCGCCCGACGGCTGGCTTCAAGACAGGATTAGTATATGTTCAGGTCTACCGCAACATTCAAACAAGTTACTTAAAGTCGGGTAAGTCCTTGACGTGAACCATCAACCCCCACCCCCCCTCCTTCCGCTACACCCTTCCCCCGCCGAGCCTCATAATCTTATCCGGCTGGGACACTTCAGCAATAAGTCCCACCCCCTACCGACCCCTCCTCGACCCCCCCCCCCTTCACTTCAATCCCCACTCGACCCCCCAACCCCCACCCTCCCCTTCACTTCAACCCGCAGCCGCCCCCACCCTCCTTCCCCTGCCCGTCTCTCGTCGCCCTCTTCTGATACTTGTTAACACGGCGTGGGGCTAATTAGACAAGCTAAATAAACACAGGGGGTTGTTTGAGTTGGCCGCTAGAGGCGCCGCTTGTTGACAAGGCCCCTGCTGGGGGGCGCGTGCCCCGGGCATCCCCCTCACTACTCATATGTCAGAGAGAGACACACACACCGTCCGCCAGGGTGAGGGTGAGTCCTCCTGAGGGGAGGGGTGTTCCCGGGCGGAGAGGAGGACTGGCGGGTGATGGGGAACGGGGGGGTGGGGGGTGGAGTGGAACCCTCGGGAATGGAATGACTGGACGGAAGAGAGGATGGAGGTGGGGTGAGAGGGTGGGAGGGTGAGAGGGTGGGAAGGTGGGAGGGAGGGAGGAAGGGGGTGGGAAGGTGAGAGGGCGGGAGGGAGGAAGGGGGTGAGATCCAGAACCGATGTGTCCGCGCCGGACTTGAAGACATCCGCGTGAAGCGATCGGTGACAGTCTCTGACTGGTGCTGCCACCTGTGTCCAGATTACAGGCGTGATAGCGGCTCCAGAGACGTTTGACTCCCAAGGCATCCGAGATCCCAGCGATATCCGGACACTCAATCTGTGAGTAGATAATGGGAGAACTGTGATCCGGACGTCACTTTGAGCCGGACACTCACGGACAGATGGTTTGTTTCTTTACAGCAGGTTGCGGTACACAACGGATAAATACAGCGGAGCGGAACCAAGTGGTGGGGGTGACTCCCTTTCATCAAGAGGCTTCACCATACTAGGGACTGCGCGGTCAAGTGGTGGGGGCAACTCCCTTTTCATAAAGAGGCTTCACCATACTAGGAACTGCGGGACCAAGAGGTGGTAACTTTCGACGGTGACAGAGAGAGAGGAGCCATGTCATGTGGGAAACTTCCAACTACATTATAAAGAGCGCAGCCATGTCGCGGGGTTTTCTTTTCGCAGAAATGCAGGAGTCAAGCTTTTACTTTTATTTCAAGTCGTACGGACTCACTCCCATATTTGACGGTTGACCGGAGGTACACAGTGACTGGTTTCTAGCTGGTGGCGGCGCTAACCGTCACGGTGTTCACCAGAGGGTATCCCCCACCCCACCTCCGCAGGTGAGAGTCCCCCTCCCCCCTCCCCCCCCCCCCGCCTTATCTGGAGGCTCCAGCTTGCCCGCAGACCCCATATCAGTCACCGCCAACGTGGCCCAGGTAAATTAGCAGGAAATCATGATGGGTCCTGAGCGGCGGCCCCGGGTGGGCGGGAGGGGGTGGGGGCGGGGGCGGGCTGCGGTCATTACGGCTAGCGCTGATTACCCCCCTGAGGGGCCCTGGTCTGGGTCGTCCCGCCCCCATCCGCCCCGGGCAGGAAGCGCCCCTCAACACCTTGCCTCACCCAGAGACACTCACGCGCACATATATACCTATCGTGGTGAACTGGACCTTTATATACATATGGGTATTAAGTGGGCGGGGAGGTAGGGGGGGGGGGGGTGGAGGGGGCGGAGTAACTCCACCGCCTTACCTGGATACCACCTCTCTCCATGGCGGCCCGCGCATTCCAGGACTCAAGGGGTCCGGCTTTGGCTGGCAGTCGGCACGAAGTGACATCAGCACTTTCCTCTAACACGATAGTCACAACTTCCAAATAAGACCGTCTGATTTATGACATATGCTCTCTCTCTCTTTATCCATATATATATATGTATATATTTATAGGGAGAGGGGGGGGGGACGTGTGGGGAAGGGCGAGGGAGGTTGCCTCACACTATGTTATATTTTTTCCGTCTGTGGAATCCGACGTTTACATTTGCAGTCCAACTCCAGACGACCGTTAAAAAAAGAAAATGTGGCTTACTTTTTTTACCTTTTGTGGAAAGTTGACGTCACTATTTCATCTCATGATGTCAAAGTGTCAAAAAGCTAAATAAGTTTATTAACGAAGTCCTCTGAAATGTGTGGATATTATTCACATTTCGTTAAAAGTTTGTTAATTTGTTAACCCTGCTTATAATATATTGACACTAACAAAACTTACATGTTCATTATTATATTAGAGTTTCTTTGGCCGTCTGGACCGATCTGATGACCGGATTGCCGTAAAGCTCTGAGATTGGTCTCAGCTCGAAGTTATTAAGTAAATCAATGGCTATGTGTCATGTTATGTTAATAATTAAAGACATAACTTTTAAACCAGTACGAGTTGGGGAAGGGGGGGCATCCCACCGACTTCTCGAATTGGAATATTGACATATATTGTGAACATAAAGGGCGACCGCCTCAGAGCTAGTCTCAGAGATCGAGATTGATCGAGAAAGGGGATATTTAATAGAGCCAGGAACGCTGTGGGTATCGGGTTTGTCTCTGCAGTCAAGGCTTGACGGCGACACCTCTCACGGTACCCAGTACTCTTGGCCTTCCGCAAGTATCAAGTAGGCATGCGCAAGTACAACCCCTGTATCAACCCCACCCCCCGCCCCCTCCTCACCACCCACCCCTTCCCTCGCACCCCATGTTTCAACGCCCCAACTCTCCCCCAGCTAATTGCAGCTATCGACGACAGTAGGCAAGTAGTATTTTTTCTCACCCTGCGGACGCCACAAACTACGACTACTACAGGGTCTGATGGCTTGGGCCTCGTAAATCAAGTTTTATCTTGGTACCGTCGACAGATTTACCGACAGAGCGAGTGGAGAGGCAGACAGAGAGAGTTGGAGAGAGAGAAAGAGGGAGGGAGACAGGGAGAGAAGGGGCGGGAGAGAGGGAAAGAGAGGGGGTAGAAGGGGTGGCAGGAGGGAGGGCAAGAAATGTTGCCTGAGGGGTCATGCTGGAAGTTCAAAGTGCGCGCATAGTAACACCAATGCGCGTGTGAGGGGGGTCGAGGAGAGGTTGGGGGGGAGGGGTAAGCGAAGGGGGTGAATTTGTGGAATGCAGCAACTAAATATAGACAGTCATGCCTTTACGAAATATGTTAAGTCTTTTTGCAAAGTTATCTTGCTTCTATACCCGCACTTTTAAAATGGCAATAGTGGCGGTGTGTGAAATAACTGGATACAGACAATAATAAACGTTAACAGTGTATCTATCTGCCAACAGTCCGCGTTTATTGTTGGCTTTGATACATCAACGATAAATAGAGCTATAACCTAATATTATCAGTCTCAGTTTGATTTTGGTGGATACACCATAGCGGTGACTCCGAGCAAACCTCTGCCTCAATGCACATTAGTGCACTAAAGCATTAATTAATGCACTTTATGTTCCTCATCACACGCAACAAATGGAGAATCTACCGGACATTTCGGGCCATCGAAGCTCTTGCTCCGCTGGTTACGGTAGTTGTTTCTCCATATACTGCATACGGCTACTGCACCGTTTATAAAGTCCAGGGCTACACGTGACACATAAGCAAATACGGTGGCCGCATAGATACGACACATGTGTTACTTCGCCGAAATAAATAAATAAATGATATTTCATTTAGATTATGCCATGTACGTAAATTCTCTACCCCATTTGTACCTATATTTTTAAATATAGGTAAAGGTAAAGGTTTATTTAGTACTGCTGGCCTTCGGCCCATAGTACGACATATATACAGAGTATGATATTAACACAATTAACGAGAACAGCTTTGTGAAAATCGATTACGGAGATTTGTTGCATGGTAGATGAGGTTTCCCAATGCTGTTAGCTTAGTAGGGTTCTTTGTTTTCAGTATATTTATAAATATTTGCCTAGTGCAATTGGAGGCGTACCTTAAGTATTTATTTCGCAGGTCCTTATATAAGTTACAGATACAGAGGAAATGATATTCATCTTCCACATAACTGAGGCCATTTATATTACAATATATACATATCCGGTCACACCTTGAAACGTTTTCGTGTCTTCCTGTTTCTATGGCAAGTCTGTGATTTGAGCTTCTAAATCTAGTAATAGCTATACGATGTTTCGATATAGGTACATCAATGAGATATTTTTCTCGTTCGAGTAAACTCTTGTATGTTGCATAGGTATTATTTTTAAATATAATGGCCGTCTAAGTAGACTTGGCTGTCAGTACTCCAGTCTGACCTGAGAACCGCTCAAAGCACTCCCCAGCGTACGTTACTGTCTGGTCTGCAAGTCCCTCTATCTATTACAATATAGAAGAAAATACACCGTTACAGCAAGGTTGTTGGATCTGTGCGTCATAGCTGCTACATCAACTTATAGGCCTATATAGGGGCCACGGGTTATCAAAAACAGGTCTGAAGCTTTATAAAATCTCATCAAACAATATATAATTATGCAGACCTTATTTCTGATCAACCAATATATTCTCGTGCGGCGACACGCGGCACGATGAGGAATCAGGCGCAATAAAGGTGGTAGCAATGGCGGATTGCGTAGTCTCCATTTATGTCAGCGTAATGCTCGTACAGGGTCGTACATTCTGCAGCCAGATGTGCTCCCTGCCTAGCCTCAGGCCTCACCCTGGCTGTCACCCCACGCGCGGACGTATAAGTGAGCCCCGGGCGGACCGGCGAGCACCCAGCGGTGTTATCCATGTCAATAAATATTTATGGGTTATTTATGATCAAACAATATATATTTGTGGGTAACTTCTGACCAAATAATATGAGCTTGCGGGTTATTTCTGCTCGAAAAATATGTACTTGTGGGTGATTTCTGATCAACCACTATTTAATTGTTCTTAAGGTAACATATATCTGTGAGTTATTTTCTTTACATATTTCTTGAAATGTTCCCCAGAACAGATTATTAAATACGTCAATCCCGTCGATACAGAGCGGGTGAAGGATACAGAGCGGGCGACGGATACAGAGCGGGTGACGGATAGAGAGCGGGCGACGGATACAGTAGGCCCGTATCTGCCACTGCATAATCTTATCATACGCAATTTCTCCGGATATGATTTAATTTCAAGTTAATAGAAAACTACTTAAAAGTACTAGTTGTTTCAATAATTCTAAAGGGTTAGTTAGGAAATCAGTACACCTGAAAGCGTTTTGTGTTTGTGAAATGTTATTTTAGACGGACCAACAATAGAAACTTTACGTAAAATTGTGCTAAATTGAAGAACAAGGTCTAAGGGGCAATGCATAGCGAGGATTGAGATGAGTGGTGTCCCACGGCAAGTAAGTACAGTCCAACCAAAGCAGTTTGAAGGAGGTTTCATGCCGATGGGTGTAGGGGTGGGGTGATGTGGGGTGGGATGGCACCCCATCTGGGAGTGGCTTTCGTGCGCATGCGCGGGCTTGCTGTGTGAAAGGCGAGCGGCCTCTAGGAGATCCAAACCCAGCCCCCGGGGCAAGACAACTTCAAGGCGAGCTCTTCTAAGGCCGCCTCTCTGTAGAGACAAAACTGGGGGCTGTGGATGAATCGCGACATCCAGAGCGCTGCGCCAGATGTATACAGCACATCAATAGATGGGAAGTGAATATACATGTTGGTCGTGATTGCCGGGCTCAATAGTGAGCTTGGGTAATGGAGGGGGCGGGACTGGGGTGGGGGTGGGGTGGCGGTACTGAGGGTGCGAGGGGAGGGGCCGGCGGGGGATGGTGGGGGGTTGCTCGTCGGGGTAGCAGAGGCAGGTGGCTGAAGGTTGTTGTTGTTGGAAGCATCAACTTTAATGCCAAAGCTTTAGTAATCTGCTTTCCATCTTTATGGATTTTTCTAACGGTCCAAACGGCCCTTTTTCGTCGCCATCATCCCCCAGTGAATGCGCTGTTTACAGCCGCCGAGACTCCTCACCCCGTCCTCCCCACCCCCGTCCTCCACCCCTACCGTCACCCCCTCACCCCACCATCCCCCCCACTCTTTTCCTCCATCCTTACCGTCACCCCCTACCCACCAACTCCCCCTCCCCCTCCTCTACCCTCTCACCACCACCTCCCCAACCTACCCCTTTACCCTGTATCGACCGCCGACCATCGCCTTCCCCCCGTGCGCCAGGATGGAGGGGGGGGGGATGGGGGTGAGCGGGGGCACTAGGAAGCGCTCCGATCCGCCCATCTCTCCTGGATCCAAGACTCATATCCGGGCACCCAGAGACGTCTCCATGGCGCGCGATAACGCGCCTTTCATCCCTAACCACCGTCGTTAGGCACGGGAGTCGAGATCAACCCACCAAATACACAGATATTGCGCCATTTTTTCCTCTTCTTACACTCTTTTGAGCGTGGTCGTCGATCTGTTTGGTAATATCTGGAACAGCTCACGGTTGCTTTCCCATACCGAGAGATGCCGTGATAAGAGTGTCACAAAAGGCTAAATTTATAAATACAAAAAACACATTATCTTTTTTGCGATTGGTGGGTATGTTGGGTAAATGTCCCAGTCATTATTGCTTTGAAGGTTGTACGGCGCCAAGCATGAAATCGTCAGCAGAGAGCGAGAGGGAAGGGTCGGTAGGAGGGAGGGGTGAGGGGGGGGGGGGGTGTTAGCGTGCCGCTTGGTGATTTGGTTCGCTGAATGGTTGGTTGCATCGCCAACCTTTGCCTTAGGGTATGCAGCAAGCCATACCGCGACACCACTCTCCTGATTTCTGCTAAAACTAAATTGTTTGTAATTAAAGGTGGGACATCGCAATATCAGGATGGCACAGAGAAAACAGGACTAAAAACCACCGCTGCTTGTCGCCGACTGGACGAGATGAAAGTGTTGACGCGTAATGACTTTAATTGCTGTGCGCCGTTCATAATTGGGAGGGATGCTATGAAGGCTTGGTTTGTTTTTGTGGCTAGTTAGAGCAGGGGCGGAGCATGGCTATTCACATCAACCCCAGCTGTAGACTGCGGAGGGCCGTACCTACCCTCCGGCAAATCACAAGATGTGCAAGTCTTTGATTCGGGTTGAAAGCGTTTCACTGGAGCGCTTTGGAGGCTGGGCGAACGCCCGGGCTGACCGGCCCTGTGGCGCCGTCTGACGGCAGCCACCTCATGTATTCATGTATTCGTTTGGTCGTTAAGACTTCAACGGAAACTCTTTCTGCTGCACATATTCTATCAGAATGGTGTCGCAATTGTTGAATTTGTGTTTATCAGTGAGCGCATTTATATGAGATATAAACCTTTAGATACTATGACCATCATCAGACGCGAAAAACCTGTTTCACATTAACCATAAAATCATTAAATTGGGCAATTCTGAATGCATGCTGATCTAGCGAAACAATGTTTCACTTATCGTCCCGCGGTGCCAGGAAAGCGGACGGCGGATCCAGAGCGGGTGACGGATACAGAGCGGGTGAAGGATACAGAGCGGGTGAAGGATACAGAGCAGGCGACGGATACAGAGCGGGTGAAGGATACAGAGCGGGTGACGTATAGAGAGCGGATACAGAGCGGGTGAAGGATACAGAGCAGGCGACGGATACAGAGCGGATACAGAGAGCGGGTGAAGGATACAGAGCGGGCGACGGATACAGAGCGGGTGACGGATACAGAGCGGGTGACGGATACAGAGCGGGTGAAGGATACAGAGCGGGTGAAGGATACAGAGCGGGTGACGGATACAGAGCGGGTGAAGGATACAGAGCGGGCGACGTATAGAGAGCGGATACAGAGCGGGTGAAGGATACAGAGCAGGCGACGGATACAGAGCGGATACAGAGAGCGGGTGAAGGATACAGAGCGGGCGACGGATACAGAACGAGTGAAGGATACAGAGCGGGCGACGGATACAGAGCGGGCCACGGTTACAGAGCGGGCGACAGATACAGAGCGGGCGACGGATACAGAGCGGGCGACAGATACAGAGCGGGCGACGGATACAGAGCGGGCGACGGATACAGAGCGGGCGACGGATACAGAGCGGGCGACGGATACAGAGCGGGCCACGGATACAGAGCGGGCGACGGATACAGAGCGGGCGACGGATACAGAGCGGGTGACGGATACAGAGCGGGCGACGGATACAGAGCGGATACAGAGCGGGTGAAGGATACAGAGCGGGCGACGGATACAGAGCGGGTGACGGATAGAGAGCGGGTGACGGATAGAGAGCGGGCGACGGATACAGAGCGGGTGACGGATACAGAGCGGGTGACGGATACAGAGCGGGTGACGAATACAGAGCGGGCGACGGATACAGAGCGGATACAGAGCGGGTGAAGGATAGAGAGCGGGTGACGGATAGAGAGCGGGTGACGGATAGAGAGCGGGTGACGGATAGAGAGCGGGTGACGGATACAGAGCGGGTGAAGGATACAGAGCGGGCGACGGATACAGAGCGGGTGACGGATACAGAGCGGGCGACGGATACAGAGCGGATACAGAGCGGGTGAAGGATACAGAGCGGGCGACGGATACAGAGCGGGTGACGGATAGAGAGCGGGTGACGGATAGAGAGCGGGCGACGGATACAGAGCGGGTGACGGATACAGAGCGGGTGACGGATACAGAGCGGATACAGAGCGGGTGACGGATACAGAGCGGGCGACGGATACAGAGCGGATACAGAGCGGGTGAAGGATACAGAGCGGGCGACGGATAGAGAGCGGGCGACGGATAGAGAGCGGGCGACGGATACAGAGCGGGTGACGGATACAGAGCGGGTGACGGATACAGAGCGGGTGACGAATACAGAGCAGGTGACGGATACAGAGCGGGTGACGGATACAGAGCGGGTGACGGATACAGAGCAGGTGACGGATACAGAGCGGGTGACGGATACAGAACGGGCGACGGATACAGAGCGGATACAGAGCGGGTGAAGGATACAGAGCGGGCGACGGATAGAGAGCGGGCGACGGATAGAGAGCGGGCGACGGATACAGAGCGGGTGACGGATACAGAGCGGACGACGGATACAGAGCGGGCGACGGATACAGAGCGGGTGACGGATACAGAGCGGGTGACGGATACAGAGCGGGTGACGGATACAGAGCGGGCGACGAATACAGAGCGGATACAGAGCGGGTGAAGGATACAGAGCGGGCGACGGATAGAGAGCGGGCGACGGATAGAGAGCGGGCGATGGATACAGAGCGGGTGACGGATACAGAGCGGGTGACGGATACAGAGCGGGTGACGAATACAGAGCGGGTGACGGATACAGAGCGGGTGACGGATACAGAGCGGGTGACGGATACAGAGCGGGTGACGGATACAGAGCGAGCGACGGTTACAGAGCGGGTGACGGATACAGAGCGGGTGACAGATACAGAGCGGGTGACGGATACAGAGCGGGTGACAGATACAGAGCGGGTGACGGATACAGAGCGGGTGATGGATACAGAGCGGGCGACGGATAGAGAGCGGGCGACGGATACAGAGTGGGCGACGGATAGAGAGCGGGTGACGGATACAGAGCGGGCGACGGATACAGAGCGGGCGACGGATACAGAGCGGGTGACGGATAGAGAGCGGGTGACGGATACAGAGCGGGTGATGGATGCAGAGCGGGCGACGGATAGAGAGCGGGCGACGGATACAGAGTAGGCGACGGATAGAGAGCGGGTGACGGATACAGAGCGGGCGACGGATACAGAGCGGGCGACGGATACAGAGCGGGTGACGGATAGAGAGCGGGTGACGGATACAGAGCGGGTGACGGATACAGAGCGGGCGACGGATCCAGAGCGGGCGACGGATACAGAGCGGGTGACGGATAGAGAGCGGGTGACGGATACAGAGCGGGCGACGGATACAGAGCGGGTGACGGATAGAGAGCGGGTGACGGATACAGAGCGGGTGACGGATACAGAGCGGGCGACGGATACAGAGCGGGCGACGGATACAGAGCGGGTGACAGATACAGAGCGGGTGACGGATACAGAGCGGGTGACGGATACAGAGCGGGCGACGGATACAGAGCGGGTGACGGATAGAGAGCGGGTGACGGATAGAGAGCCGGCGACGGATACAGAGCGGGCGACGGATACAGAGCGGGTGACGGATAGAGAGCGGGTGACGGATAGAGAGCGGGTGACGGATAGAGAGCGGGCGACGGATACAGAGCGGGTGACGGATAGAGAGCGGGTGACGGATACAGAGCGGGTGACGGATACAGAGCGGGCGACGGATACAGAGCGAATGACGGATACAGAGCGGGCGACGGATACAGAGCGGGTGAAGGATACAGAGCGGGCGACGGATACAGAGCGGGTGACGGATACAGAGCGGACGACGGATACAGAGCGGGTGAAGGATACAGAGCGGGCGACGGATACAAACCGGGCGACGGATGCAGAGCGGGTGACGGATACAGAGCGGGTGACTGATACAGAGCGGGTGACGGATACAGAGCGGGCGACGGATACAGAGCGAGTGACGGATACAGAGCAGGCGACGGATACAGAGCGGGTGACGGTTAGAGAGCCGGCGACGGATACAGAGCGGGCGACGGATACAGAGCGGGCGACGGATACAGAGCGGGTGACGGATAGAGAGCGGGTGACGGATAGAGAGCGGGCGACGGATACAGAGCGGGTGACGGATACAGAGCGAGTGACGGATACAGAGCGGGCGACGGATACAGAGCGGGTGACGGTTAGAGAGCCGGCGACGGATACAGAGCGGGCGACGGATACAGAGCGGGCGACGGATACAGAGCGGGTGACGGATACAGAGCGGGTGACGGATACAGAGCGGGCGACGGATACAGAGCGGGTGACGGTTAGAGAGCCGGCGACGGATACAGAGCGAGTGACGGATACAGAGCGGGCGACGGATACAGAGCGGGTGACGGATACAGAGCGGGTGACGGGTACAGAGCGGGTGACGGATTCGCCCAAATGTAACTACCAATGTTGGTTGAAATGTTGTGTAGTGTGTATATGGATATGTTTAGTATTTCTATAGAGGGTCAAGGCGATGCATTTTGCCGCGATATGGCTTTCCCTTTGTATAACGGCCGTGGAAACTGTACCAGAATGCTAAACACACACCAACTGGCTGAATGCCTCACTGGATATATAATAAATATTGGTTGAATAGGTTGAATAAATTTAATAGATATTGTAGTATAATTTATTCAGTCGAATAATGGGTGCCAATATCGAGGCTGACAGCTAAGGATATAATATATAACTTATTCAGAATCGGTGGGCTATAGGCACAGGATGTGTCAGCCCTTAGGCCAAGGACCCTGGATTGGGGGTTGGGATGCGAGAGGGTAGAATGGGGGAGGGGTGGCCGTCTGACAGGATCACCCATCTTTTGAAATTCAATGTGTTGAGGAGGGGGAGAGGTGGGAATCTTGGTGTTCTAGGGCCTTGCATTATATATATCGTTTTATAAGTAAAATGGAGTGAGACCTCCCCTCTCCAACCTCAGCTCTTCCATCAAACCCCCCCCCCCAACCCCCCGCCCCCCTACCCATCCACGACCGCGTGACCCCCACCCCCAGCCTACCGTTAGTAATCACCGACACCCCCGATAATACTTCCGGGGGGCAGGGCTCCAGCGGTAACTAATCCCCACGCCCTCCACACACTCTGCGGCCATATCATTTCCTATCTTCATACATAACTGATGAGCCCAGGACCCAAGTCCCCCCCCCCCCCCCCCCTCGCCCTCTCTCCTCCTTCGCATATACTTCCTTCATCTTTTCTTTACAACACCCACTCAGTTGAGTTGCCGATGCACCCCTCACCCCACCTGACGCCCCCCCCCCCGCCCCACCGCCCCCCCTCCTCCCCACTGACCCGCCTGGCCTCCCCCTCCGGGAAGGCTACCGCTGAATTATCCCGCAGATTGCATGTTTGGCCAGAAGGGATGAAACTGGCCCTTTTGTCTGTCGCTAAAGAAATGAAGTAATCAGGTTTCTCTCTGCGGCATTGATTGCCAGACCAGGGGTGGCTGGGGCAGGGTGGGCGGCGGGGGGGTTGGAGGGAGGGGGGTGGAAACAGGGGGATATGAAGACAAGGGCAGGGGCACAGGGACAGCGGGCTGGAGGGAGGGGGGAAACAGACAGTCAGGGATGCACAGAAGGGGTAAAACTGACGCGTGGGCAAGATAGCCGGAGTCATTCTGGGATGAAACGAGTGGTCAGGAGTTGACGGAATGACAGTGCAGCGGTGTCCCGTTGTATGCTGCTCCCCGCCTGTGGTCCTATCCATAGGTGGCCCTCCAGATGAAGGGCTGTTATGGATCGACCGCTACTCCCGGGAATTTCAAGGGATTCATCCTAAAATAGAACGTTTACGTACGAGTTAATATTTATAGCTATTTTAAATTATTTGGACATAATTTAGGGGATGCCATGGAGTATCCCGCTCCCCCTGGCAGCCTGGTGCGCACTTGTGACGCGTGGTCTTTCCCTCGCAGTTTGCTCCACCCACCTACCTGATTGCGGACTTGACAACGCTCTTTCTTTTATTACCGTTCGTTCGTTCTTTCTCTCGCCCCAACAGTAGTTAGTATTGGCAAGCGAGGCAACGTCAAGCGATCTGACGATTACTCAACGCACCTACAGCATTTGAGGTCTCACAAAAATGAAACTGGAGGGGGGAAAAAACTGATTTGTAAGATAAAGTGATGAAACGAAGGTTACGTCGTAGCCAATAATTTGAAAGCGTTCGTGGAATGCGAAACCGCGCAAAGAGAAACTAAACACAGCTCCGTTTGACACCGCGCTGTGCTAGCATGTGTGTGAGGCAAACTGAACAAGATGAAACGACTCGAGTGATAAGCGTCGCGGTTCTTTTGGAAGTTCACCGGGTGTGGGTGCTCTGGCTGTAACAGTCCAGGTAATTAACTTAAACAGTTAGGCAGGCCGCACGCTATCAGGTTTAGACCACCATGCTGTCGCCGTAATGCGATTCAGGAGAGAAATTTATGAAACGGCGTAAAGTGTCTGATGAAATCTTATCACATTTTTCACCGCATGCAGGTAGAATTGAAAGCAAGTAGAAACACATCACGTGGGGTTTCCGTTCCGTTGCTATCTCAGACAATGATCTCTGTCTATATGTAGACGTTTTGCTCGTAAATTATGTGGGCGAGCCCGCGCCGAACCCCGATTGGCGTCTAGAATTAAGTTGATGTTTGACAGGTGAGGGGCAAAAATACTTATTTCACAAAGTAGTTAATAAAGAAAAATTACATGCGACGCCTTTGATCGTTTTGCGTTTTCTCCCTAATGCACGCGTGAAAACTTCTTCGGTGTGTGGCTGAGGCCCCTTCCTGAGTCCAAGGTCAAGGTCACGTAATGGAATTGCGCTGAAGGGGATGCACCGGACATGTTTCGCTTTAGGCTTTAATTGCGTCGACCGTCTCTTCACACCAAGGATTCACCCGAGGCTCTCAATACACACAGACGGTAATAATAACATGCGTATACAGGCCACATCGAGCGCATGCCGTGTTGGCTGACCTCAATACACACTGACGGTAATAATAACATGCGTATACAGGCCACATCGAGCGCATGCCGTGTCGGTTGACCTCAATACAGACTGACGGTAATAATAACATGCGTATACAGGCCACATCGAGCGCATGCCGTGTTGGTTGACCTCAATACACACTGACGGTAATAATAACATGCGTATACAGGCCACATCGAGCGCATGTCGTGTCGGTTGACCTCAATACACACTGACGGTAATAATAACATGCGTATACAGGCCACATCGAGCGCATGCCGTGTCGGTTGACCTCAATACAGACTGACGTTAATAATAACATGCGTATACAGGCCACATCGAGCGCATGCCGTGTCGGTTGACCTCAATACACACTGACGGTAATAATAACATGCGTATACAGGCCACATCGAGCGCATGCCGTGTCGGTTGACCTCAATACAGACTGACGGTAATAATAACATGCGTATACAGGCCACATCGAGCGCATGCCGTGTTGGTTGACCTCAATACACACTGACGGTAATAATAACATGCGTATACAGGCCACATCGAGCGCATGCCGTGTTGGTTGACCTCAATACAGACTGACGTTAATAATAACATGCGTATACAGGCCACATCGAGCGCATGCCGTGTTGGTTGACCTCAATACACACTGACGGTAATAATAACATGCGTATACAGGCCACATCGAGCGCATGCCGTGTTGGTTGACCTCAATACACACTGACGGTAATAATAACATGCGTATACAGGCCACATCGAGCGCATGCCGTGTTGGTTGACCTCAATACAGACTGACGGTAATAATAACATGCGTATACAGGCCACATCGAGCGCATGCCGTGTTGGTTGACCTCAATACACACTGACAGTAATAATAACATGCGTATACAGGCCACATCGAGCGCATGCCGCGTTGGTTGACCTCAATACACACTGACGGTAATAATAACATGCGTATACAGGCCACATCGAGCGCATGCCGCGTTGGTTGACCTCAATACACACTGACGGTAATAATAACATGCGTATACAGGCCACATCGAGCGCATGCCGTGTTGGTTGACCTCAATACACACTGACGGTAATAATAACATGCGTATACAGGCCACATCGAGCGCATGCCGTGTCGGTTGACCTTAATACAGACTGACGGTAATAATAACATGCGTATGCAGGCCACATCGAGCGCATGTCGTGTCGGTTGACCTCAATACAGACTGACGGTAATAATAACATGCGTATACAGGCCACATCGAGCGCATGCCGCGTTGGTTGACCTCAATACACACTGACGGTAATAATAACATGCGTATACAGGCCACATCGAGCGCATGCCGTGTCGGTTGACCTCAATACACACTGACGGTAATAATAACATGCGTATACAGGCCACATCGAGCGCATGCCGCGTTGGTTGACCTCAATACACACTGACGGTAATAATAACATGCGTATACAGGCCACATCGAGCGCATGCCGTGTCGGTTGACCTCAATACAGACTGACGGTAATAATAACATGCGTATACAGGCCACATCGAGCGCATGCCGTGTTGGTTGACCTCAATACACACTGACGGTAATAATAACATGCGTATACAGGCCACATCGAGCGCATGCCGTGTCGGTTGACCTCAATACACACTGACGGTAATAATAACATGCGTATACAGGCCACATCGAGCGCATGCCGTGTCGGTTGACCTCAATACACACTGACAGTAATAATAACATGCGTATACAGGCCACATCGAGCGCATGCCGTGTTGGTTGACCTCAATACACACTGACGGTAATAATAACATGCGTATACAGGCCACATCGAGCGCATGCCGTGTCGGTTGACCTCAATACACACTGACGGTAATAATAACATGCGTATACAGGCCACATCGAGCGCATGCCGTGTCGGTTGACCTCAATACACACTGACGGTAATAATAACATGCGTATACAGGCCACATCGAGCGCATGCCGTGTCGGTTGACCTCAATACACACTGACAGTAATAATAACATGCGTATACAGGCCACATCGAGCGCATGCCGTGTCGGTTGACCTCAATACAGACTGACGGTAATAATAACATGCGTATACAGGCCACATCGAGCGCATGCCGTGTTGGTTGACCTCAATACACACTGACGGTAATAATAACATGCGTATACAGGCCACATCGAGCGCATGCCGTGTCGGTTGACCTCAATACACACTGACGGTAATAATAACATGCGTATACAGGCCACATCGAGCGCATGCCGTGTCGGTTGACCTCAATACACACTGACAGTAATAATAACATGCGTATACAGGCCACATCGAGCGCATGCCGTGTTGGTTGACCTCAATACACACTGACGGTAATAATAACATGCGTATACAGGCCACATCGAGCGCATGCCGTGTCGGTTGACCTCAATACACACTGACGGTAATAATAACATGCGTATACAGGCCACATCGAGCGCATGCCGTGTCGGTTGACCTCAATACACACTGACGGTAATAATAACATGCGTATACAGGCCACATCGAGCGCATGCCGTGTCGGTTGACCTCAATACACACTGACAGTAATAATAACATGCGTATACAGGCCACATCGAGCGCATGCCGTGTTGGTTGACCTCAATACACACTGACGGTAATAATAACATGCGTATACAGGCCACATCGAGCGCATGCCGTGTCGGTTGACCTCAATACACACTGACGGTAATAATAACATGCGTATACAGGCCACATCGAGCGCATGCCGTGTCGGTTGACCTTAATACAGACTGACGGTAATAATAACATGCGTATACAGGCCACATCGAGCGCATGCCGTGTTGGTTGACCTCAATACAGACTGACGATAATAATAACATGCGTATACAGGCCACATCGAGCGCATGCCGTGTTGGTTGACCTCAATACACACTGACGGTAATAATAACATGCGTATACAGGCCACATCGAGCGCATGCCGTGTCGGTTGACCTCAATACACACTGACGGTAATAATAACATGCGTATACAGGCCACATCGAGCGCATGCCGTGTCGGTTGACCTCAATACACACTGACAGTAATAATAACATGCGTATACAGGCCACATCGAGCGCATGCCGTGTTGGTTGACCTCAATACACACTGACGGTAATAATAACATGCGTATACAGGCCACATCGAGCGCATGCCGTGTCGGTTGACCTCAATACACACTGACGGTAATAATAACATGCGTATACAGGCCACATCGAGCGCATGCCGTGTCGGTTGACCTCAATACACACTGACGGTAATAATAACATGCGTATACAGGCCACATCGAGCGCATGCCGTGTCGGTTGACCTCAATACACACTGACAGTAATAATAACATGCGTATACAGGCCACATCGAGCGCATGCCGTGTCGGTTGACCTTAATACAGACTGACGGTAATAATAACATGCGTATACAGGCCACATCGAGCGCATGCCGTGTTGGTTGACCTCAATACACACTGACGGTAATAATAACATGCGTATACAGGCCACATCGAGCGCATGCCGTGTCGGTTGACCTCAATACACACTGACGGTAATAATAACATGCGTATACAGGCCACATCGAGCGCATGCCGTGTCGGTTGACCTCAATACACACTGACAGTAATAATAACATGCGTATACAGGCCACATCGAGCGCATGCCGTGTCGGTTGACCTTAATACACACTGACAGTAATAATAACATGCGTATACAGGCCACATCGAGCGCATGCCGCGTTGGTTGACCTCAATACACACTGACGGTAATAATAACATGCGTATACAGGCCACATCGAGCGCATGCCGCGTTGGTTGACCTCAATACAGACTGACGGTAATAATAACATGCGTATACAGGCCACATCGAGCGCATGCCGTGTCGGTTGACCTCAATACAGACTGACGGTAATAATAACATGCGAATACAGGCCACATCGAGCGCATGCCGTGTCGGTTGACCTCAATACACACTGACGGTAATAATAACATGCGTATACAGGCCACATCGAGCGCATGCCGTGTCGGTTGACCTCAATACACACTGACGGAAATAATAACATGCGTATGCAGGCCACATCGAGCGCATGCCGTGTTGGTTGACCTCAATACACACGGACGGTAATAATAACATGCGTATACAGGCCACATCGAGCGCATGCCGTGTTGGTTGACCTCAATACACACTGACGGTAATAATAACATGCGTATACAGGCCACATCGAGCGCATGCCGTGTTGGTTGACCTCAATACACACTGACGGTAATAATAACATGCGTATACAGGCCACATCGAGCGCATGCCGTGTTGGTTGACCTCAATACACACTGACGGTAATAATAACATGCGTATACAGGCCACATCGAGCGCATGCCGTGTTGGTTGACCTCAATACAGACTGACGGTAATAATAACATGCGCATACAGGCCACATCGAGCGCATGCCGTGTTGGTTGACCTCAATACACACTGACGGTAATAATAACATGCGTATACAGGCCACATCGAGCGCATGCCGTGTTGGTTGACCTCAATACAGACATGACATTAATCGGACTACCGTCTCAACATTCGTAGGTACGGGTCAGGACTTTGGTCAACTTTGGGATATCGTTAGAGTGGAGCGGGTTTGTCTTTAAAATATTTACAGACTGAGTTGCCATGGACTGTGCAATATTTGCACAATGGTCGGTGGGGGGGGGGGCGGGGGTAGGGGGGGGACTTCATAGGCCTGGCGGCATAATTTTAAAATACAGCCGAGAGGGGTCAATTTACCTTTGGGGATAGTAGCAAAAATGGGCGGTTATAATTTTGGGATTTTCCCAGACATATAGTTTTTTTAAAAGGTCATGCTTGAATCGAAACTCTTGTGCGGAGGGAAATGCTAAACTTGTGCAGGTTTCGATCGCGCAGACGGGTTTATTATTGGAATCGAATAGGACGGCTTGACACAGGAGAGGGAGGGGTTTACGGACGCCCAGCTGGCAAGGGGTTCTGAGTTTCCTCGATCAAACTTTCACGAGGCTATAGGGGGTAGATTTATATTGCTTTCTCTACTCCCCACTCCCATCTCCTCCACCATCGATTGAGTGTCTGGAGACTGCACCCCCCCCCCTCCCCTTATCAATACGATGGCCGGATTGCCCGTGTTGCCGATATCGGAGTCATGCTGTGCACGTCCCAGGTCTCGCCATATAAACAACACCACACGGGGGTTCTCGCTTTGTTAAATATGTACATTGATAACGGGCATCTACAGCCAGCCACGGCAGGGGACTGGTGGAAGTCCGGGTCCAAGGGGGAGCCATGGTGAAGGGAGAGCTGGGCGCCTGGGTGAGGGGAGAGCTGGGCGCCTGGTGGGTGGGTGAGACGAAGGGCATTCCGTCGCGCGCATGGCGTGTTGCGTCGCCATTACTGTCAGCGCCGCATACCAATTAATGTTCAAAACATTTTATACGCGCGGCAATAAATATATATTTCCTACGCCAACCGGGGGCGGGAGTGGGGGGGGGCGGTAGATGTCTATATAGAGGGGGGGGGGGGGGGCTGAGGAGCAGGGAGTTGTGGAGGGAGGCCGGTGACTGACTGACATGGATGGGAGTGGTGACAGTGCGATATACATGTATACACCATTATGTATTCCCGTCAGATAGCTAGGTACGCACGCCCTGCACAGGTGGACGTGAGCGTTTATTTGGACGTTAATAGCGCGCTGTTGGCTCCATGATGTGCATATTAATAGCAAGAAATGGATGCAAGATTGACTAGCGTACCATGCAGTCACCTGTATCCAGTCAACAAATACCTACCAAGCGCCCCCCCCCCCCCTCCCCGCCACTCCTCCCTCGCTCACCCCAAATGATTCCTGTTGCTAACTGTGGATATGCACACCCTCCGCACCATGGTAACAGTGACAGATCGTCTACAGGTCTGAGACTGCTCGAGCCCTCGCTAGCCACGGACATGTTAATGTATCAGTCATGATCGTAACAGACCTGGCTGTGTATACATATATATATGTATATATCAATGAACTCCATTTATATATTTATATATAAATGATAGACGACTTTACTTTTCGGCGTCCCTCTAATTAAACCAATATTGTTCTTGTGGTTGCCTGCATGAGCAATGGTATATCGCTCGACGGCTTGGTCGCCAATAGCTGGGTGGACATACTGCTGCTCCTGCTCAAGCAATGTGCACTCCAAGGACAACACCGCGTTACATATATAGGGGAGACACCCGCTGAATCGCGAATCCCCAAGAATTAGGGAGTGGCGCATCCAGGAATTCACTAAAGGTGGGGGGCACTATTTATTTAAGTACTATCCAGTGAGAAATTTCTACCGGGAGGGGGGCGGGAGGGGTGCTGGTGAGGTACTATCCAGGCGCGAATCCCGTGAGAAACTTGCGATCGGGGGGGGGGGGGGGGAGGGGGGTGAGGTCCTGGCACTGTTAGTGAGATTGACATCGAATCTCCAAGATGAGATGAGTTCAAAACTAAGCGCGAAAAAAACACCTTAAATGGTGATATTGTGAATATCGAGGAATTCACAGACTATTATAACGGATCGCGGTAAATAGGGAAAGGGTCTTCGCGTTGAACCAGGAATTGCACGGATAACGATCCCCAAAAATTGCCAACAGCTAGTCGGGAATTTCCAAGATTTCCTGAATGCCAATACCGGAGATCGGAAACAATACCCCCCCCCCCCCCTTGATATTGAGAGATATATATATCATTTCCACATATAAATTTAATAGCTTGAGGCGATAAGAAGTTTGTTATTTATCAACTTCATTGAATAGTATAATTATCTTACACGATATATATATATGGTGGCATGGACAGATTAACGCTGTATTAACAGATCTTAAAGTCATCAGATACCCGACGGAATATCGTATTTACCGCGCACTCACGTCGCTGCGCCATCACTTTACGCGAACGTCGCGTTCTTTAACTTATTATAATCACATTTCCTTTACGCCAACGGAATGCTTTGTTCTGACCGTCGCTTCCTGCTGGAGGTGTTCGGTACGCCGGTCACGTCTCCATCGCGTCATATAAAAATGTACATGATTTATGGAGCGTCGTTCTGCAATTCCACGTTTCGCCATGAGGCGGCAGCACGTGTCCGTAGCCTGTGGCTGCCTTGATCGGGTCAAACACGACTCCATATCATTATACAGATATAGATATATACATGTAGCTTGGTTAAGTCCGCCTCGTGGGTATTAACTGATCTGTTGCGGGGACGAGAAGTTGTGTTGTGAAGATGTTAGCATGGCGTAGTATGAGGATGTGGCAGTGTCGGTGGGTGATATGGAGGTGCAGCTAATGAAGTGCGTACGGAATAGTACAACCAGAGGGCGGAGGGGGCTGAGGGGGGGGGGGGACGGACGGGGGAGGGCCCCGCGGCACACACACGGTGTTCCCGGCGTGGTGAGCGACTATGTAACGCCTCTCGGGCGTCCTGTGGGGCCGCTACACACCCACTAGCGGACGGAGGCCCACCGGGGGCCCGCTGGCGTAGCTCAATAGAGGGAATGGCCTCTGGCGGGCACCCACTCGGCCATCAGGTGCGCAGGTCAATCCCTACAAGGTGCTGGCGTCAGCTGATATACGAATAGGACAGAGGTAGGGGGAATGACGGGGGGAAGGAGGAGAGGGGGTCTCCTGAAGGAAATTATTTTAGACCCAGCAAATATGACCAAGGACTCACGTGAGTCCAGAGGTCAAGGTCGCCTGAGGGGATATTGCCGAAGGCAGAGTCCCGAGGTCAAGGTCGCCTGAAGGGACATTCCATTGGGGCTTTGCGCTCACCGAGAAGAAGGCACATGACGTAGGCTCGTCGTTGGCAACTTTACTTTACATCTACAACAATGATGTACATTATCTTATGCATGTTGGCAAGTGTAAATCAGATAACATATACCCAGGAAAAATAACCACATGGTTATTGCCGGCCATGACAACCACTTCACACGCACGGATGTTGGCGTTTCCATGGTTGGCTTGATGTTTGAGGCCATTTTCATGTACACATGGGCTAAACCAGACCGATCCCGATTTACGAGGAAATACTTGGCACCAGTCACTTCAAGAGATTAATTACAAAGAAATACATTTCGCCCTCACCTCCATGCTGTCTTTCCTCAACGTGGCACCTACCCTGCCTCGTCCCTGCCGCCCGGTCTCAAGCCACAAACAGCACAACACATGTATGCCCTCCCCAGCTGTATACCCCCTCCCCCCCCCCCGCCATTGGCCATCGCACCCCCCCACCCCCGCCATTGGCCATCGCACCCCCCCCCCGACTGCCCATCCGATAGCCCCCCCCCACACCGGTTTTATCACCTCCCCCCCGGCCACCCTTTGGCACATGGGAGTCTTCAGGATCGGAAATAGACGGCGCCTCGGGCTCCAGACAACAGGTGTCACCATGCACGCTGATCGGAGCGGACCGCTTCCGACACCATTTCCACTCATTACTCGTGTCTTCCTGTCCGATCAGCTCGTCCCGGTGTTAGCCCGCTCCTCTTAGCCAGCCGATCTCCCCCTGCGGCCCCCTGGGCAGCAACCCCTCCCCTCCCCCCCCCCGCCCCGACCCCTCCTCTCGTACTACCACCTGGCCAGCAACCTCGATCCCCAACCCCCGGCCAACGCCCCAACTACCCCCATCACCTGCCCCCTGGACAGCACCTCCCCGCCCGGACCCCTGGCCAGCGCACTCCCCGCATCGACCCCCGTCCCTGGCCAGCGCCCCCCCCCCCCCCCAACGAATCTGCCCCCTGTCCAGCAACCCCCCCTCCCCCCCTCAACCCCTGTCCCTGCCCAGCGATCCCCCCACGAACCTGTCCCCTCGGCCAACGACCCCGGACCCCGCCCCCCAGGCCAGTGTCCCGACCCCTGTCCCTTGCCAGTGACCCCCCCCCCTCGACATCCTTCTGACCCCCCTTGGCTGGTCGTCCCCGACACCAAGAGCAGCATCCCCTCCCCTCCAGCATCAGGCTGTCTCCCTCATCGCAATGCGCATTTCGTCGCGCCTAGTGACTTAAGACGTTGTCCATGTGTCTCCATGGCAATCTGAACAGCGTTCATTTACCGACATCTTCTAAATTTGTAAAATTTAGCTGTCGACATGACTTCTTTTTTTTCATTGCTTACGGTCTTAATGTTACCTTACGTGGCACCTTCGCTTAAATCATTTCTTATAAAGTGTAACCTCACTAGACAGATATATTTATAATGGTATTTATAACGTTACATTTTGGGTGGACATTTTAGGAATACATTTTCATGTGGACAGGTGTAATTTTCCCAAATTAAATCCTTATAAAACACTCACAAAATCGAGACAAAAATCCACGTCAGAATCCCTTAAATTGTAGCGTCAAGAGTTCTCTATGTACCGAATTTCTACATAAACGAAATTCCTTCGTCGCCAATTAGTCGTGTTACACACTTGTGTTCGTAGTTTTAAACATATTTTGCCACGTCAGGTTTAGCCACCGGTAAATGTTAAATCGATTTAACTTTACCTTACCTTGATAGTTCCATCCACATCTATAGGTTCTTTAGTTTGTGTCATCTATATATCTCTATAAATAAATATAATGAGTGTTGACCACATGTGGAGGTGGGTTACAGCATTATTACCACTGAGAGTGCATACCGCCTAGGAACACGATACATTATGCGTTGAATAAATTAAATGAACAACATACAATTTCTGAAATTATTCGTCACTAGAATTCTGTTTTATATTATTGTATTCTGTAACGTAGTTTACAAAGTTTGAGAACCCACAAGTATCGCCCGTGGCACGGAGTAATCCCCCATGGTTGATACGAGGAGCATACTCCAGGGACAACCGGCAGACGTAAATCCCCGCTATATAATCATGCAGCAGCTGATATATAATTCGTGACACGGCTTTCTGGTTGACACAGGTCTAGCCGTAATCGTCAGAAGTAAAACGCAGTCTCTCCGAGACGAACGACATGCGGAGAACTTTGAACATTCCCGGCCATTGCTTTATAGCGCCCGGCGTCGTGCGGGACCCGCAGACAGTGGCGCCACCACGCGAGCTGCGTCGCTCACATCCTGCACGCCGCATATTGCCGCCCTGGCTGCAGGGCTCGCGGTGTCATGGCGCTGACTAAGACACGGATCGGGTTTTTGTGCTTATATGCGGGAGCGCCACTGATACTACGTAAACCATATGCTAAGGTTTTATTCCTGGTGCTACACTGTGAGAGTTCACTAACCGTTTTATGCTCACCGATCAACTATTACCAGGCTTCAAGATATGCTACTTCCAGTATAAAGAGACTGTCCAAATATTGTTTTGTGTTGTTGGACCATCCAAATATTAGCCAACTATTGCTGATTTGGCATGCCTAAAATTGGTACTGCATCTATGTATGATTAAATGGAACACGTACGAGTGGCGACAGAATCTAATTGTTTGCTTTGTATTAAAAACTTTCCTTTTATATGACTCCTTTTTATACATTAATACATAACAGTTATTATATTGCCTTAACTGTAAACAAGCATACCACTTGTGCACGCATCAGTACCGACAGGACGGGGGACGCGTTGTCTTGGCTGGGGCTGCAGCGCGCGGGACAACCCAGGGCAGACGGCCGCCCGGCCCTGTTTGAAGTGACCAAGCCCGACAGCAAGTGCCTAATTACCCATCCGCACCATCCATTTCTAACCAGCTGGAACTAAGTTGCCTAATAAATCTTGCCTTGATTGATCTCTCAAAAGTATATCCGGCGGCCAAATGGGAGGGTCGACTGCGGCCTCGTTTTCAGCCCGAGGGCCTCTTTCTGGCCCCGCTAGTCCAGTGCAATCAATCCCAGAAGCCCATCGAGCGGACGGGTTCTGTGTCAGTGTAGCTCATCCTTATTTGCCGATCCTCACCACGAAAATAAGGAAAGGATGGAATTAGTCAGCAAGTGGTGAACACACCAGAGTCTGACGTGGAATTAACCAATGCATAATTATCTATAAATAACCTTACAATCATAGCGGAGATTATGACGCACATGTTCGTAGCTATTGGGCAGGCGCAGCCATAAAACAAACCAATATTTTCTCCTCAGGAAGTGGTACATTTAAGTAAATAATAAGTTTATATACATATTTGACAATATTTTAGAGAGCTCACTGCATCCAAGGTCGACCGTAGTATAGTAGTAGTATATCTGAAAGTTTGTTTGCCCGTCCTTAAATAGTTTGATAGGTTGATAGTTATGTAATTAAATCAATTCAATCCAGCCATTGATTCCGAAGGGAATTGGACCACTTCATATGGACATTAGGCCTACCTTATATTCGGCTATGCGTGAACAAACCTCAGTCGATATTCGCTCACCCAACTGAAACCTAAATATTTTCTCTCCCAAGTTCTGGATACCAATCTACAAAAGGAATACAGCCAAGGGTTATATTTACATCGGGTTACTAGCCAGGGACTCTCCATGCCCCGAGCGCCCACTGGCGTGCGGTGGTGGAACTACAGTGAGCCACAGACACCCAGCGCCACCTATAGGCTGTAGTCGTTTTTTACATACGGGTTCTGACCCTTATTGAGGTATTCCTGATAACTGCGTTCGTTTGATGCAGAGCACTTACGGCGTAGGTTACCGAGATAAATAAGTGTAAGTTTTCAACCCCTCAGATGAAACATCGTTACAATTTTAAGTGGATGATATGTAGCTTGGCGTTTTTACTTTTCCGTAGGCGCTGTTCAGAAGGTTGTGACTGGCGGGGGAAGGCAGAACTGTGCCGAACCAGTTACAGGGAGTGAGAGGCACAGCCCAGATACGGATTAGATGGCCCTTCTGTCAGTCATTCCAGCAGCGATAAGATTAGGAAGGCATGTGGCTACAGACGGTAGACGGCAACAAGATCATAGAATGCTAACACGAAGGGGCGGATCCATGATTTTCAACAGGGTATGGTCTATTGGGGTCTATTTTGAAAAGGGTATGACCTATGGAGGTCTATGTTGAACTGGGTAGGGCCTTTGGGGGTCTACTTTGAAAAAGGTATGGTCTATGGGGGTCTATTTTGAAAAGGGTATGGCCTATGGGGGTCTCTTTTGAACTGGGTAGGGCCTTTGGAGGTCTATTTTGAAAAGGCCATGGCCTATGGGGGTCTATTTTGGGCGGAGCGACTGCTCCAAAAACTCACAATCGGGGAGGGGCTCAGAGCCAACAATTTTCACCAGAAAAGGGTCTCCGCGCTCAAATTGAGAGTTCCTGACGCCCCCCCCCCCCCCCCCCCCACACACACACACATCCACCCACCTTGGATCTGTACATGTTATGTACAGATGAAAGAAGCTAGAAGTAACTGTGAGAAACTTACCTTAGCTTGACATATAGTTGCTTATGCAAACGACATCGACACATTTGATTTCACACGTACAGAAAATACCAAATTGGGTATTCATATTATGCTCTATCCTAATAATGTTAGTTTTATACTTGGTATCGCTACTTACAGTTATAATGTTACTCTTCGACTACCAAGTTTAGATCCTGTTTTTGTGCTTCTGTGATGCATTTGATTGCACCTGCTAAACAGACGTTGGTTAATTCCCATCGCTAAATGGACGCCTGATGCTGCTGCAGGGAGGTATTATTCTAATTAAGCTCAATAACATGTCACCAACCTGACATTCCGTGTATGTTAGAATCTACATATGATTTATGCATACGGCTAGAGAGAGAGTGAAAGCAAAAGAAGGTGATTGGGTGCATTTATATTTGGAGCGACGTTATTTAAATATAGTTATTTGAACCTGAAAGTTTTTGTCTGTCTTGTGGAAAATTAATTTACGTTGTGACGGGCGTTAAACACAGGAAGTCACCGCTTCCTATAGACTGAGACGGGTGGTGCACAGTAGCACAGTGACCTAACGTGGTCAGGGGGCCCCGGGCTCCCTCCTCCTGGGGGCTCCAGGCTCACCCCCCGGAGATCCACACAGTGCAGGTCTGCAACTTTTTGTCTTCAAAAAGGTAATGACTTTCACCCAACTGGGGATGTTGTTAATTGTGTATATATACGTAGACAGGGAGAGTGGCGGCGGAGAAGGAATTTACCCCCGGGAGGGACGTGGAGGGTGGGAGAGTTGGGTAAAAAGAGGGGAGTGAGTGGGCGGGGAGTACGGGGACACCAATGATGATATTATGGTATCGCCTACGTTCGCCTTACTAGAACGGACCCTGTCACCCCTATTGTTACCCCATGGGTAACCACGGAGACTGCTACACCCAGACTCACATGACAACTCCAATACGCCCCCCCCCCCCCCGCCCCCACCACCACCACCCCAATACCCCAATAACCCAGGCCTCACTCACCCGTCTCCACTCTCCGTCCTCACCTCAGTTGGTTTCCGTCCCTAGCCCCGTTAGACCCCTATGTAGGGGTGCGGGGTGGGGTGTAGGGGTGTGGGGTGGGGTGGCGGGGTTAGCATGGTAACACGTGGCGACAGGCGGAGCCTGGTAGGAGTTGTCACAGTCATTGTCCCTTTGTCAAAGCATGGTGTCTTAGTATCATTGATATTAGTTATACTTTACAATGCAGCTCAATTATTTGTCAAAACTCATTTAGGCCTATACCTTACATATGGCCTTCCAGAGAACGGATGGATGACTTAACTGAACGTTCTAGATGAACATTCAGACTAGTACTCATATGCTTAAGATATATATCTCGGTTTTCACTCAGTTAAGAGTAATATAATTTATTGGTTATTTTAAGATATTGAAATATTATATAATACTTACCCATCTTTATAATATTTGCAGAATTTTGTCATAACTATAATATGCACTGGAAATAAATTAATACGAGACGTGTTGCGCTCCCCCTGATACATAATATACATCGACAGGTGGAGACTTTGTATGAATGTAACTTTCTTGTGAACAACGTAAACACGGCATCTGGCCTTGTAACTCCAGGTCTTTCTTCTGTTACACTTGCCGGCTGGCTACACTGTTAGCACTGTTACAACCCCCGGTGTGTTTCCCAGCAGGACAGGTGTTGATGCCAATAAGGTCAACTGATAAGCCAGAACTACACCCCAGGGCAGTGACAGCCACAAATTGGCTCCCACTGGCAAGACAAAACGAGGAGCTGCGTTAATCACCTGGCTGAATACACCTTCTATTGCTGCGGCTGCTTCCGCCTGGGCCTCCACCCATCGCCCCCCGTCTTCTCCCCCCGCCTTCTCCCCTCGCCCACTCCTTCCCTCCCTCCCCACCGCAAACAAGTTTTTACTTGCCTGCCTTGGCGCTGGGCCCTATTGAATTCGCCTCTTTTTATGTTTTTCACGGCAATTTTCCCACCAGAGAATGAGACAGTATTCACACCAAAATTACAGAGCCAAGCCGAGAAGTCCCTACTGGACAGTGGCGATAATGAACATAAAGTTGTCCTGCTGTTGACAGTGTAAGAAAAGGCGCCTAATCAACTGCAGAGAAACTGTCCCCTTATTATCGCATATTAGTTACACGGCCAAATCAGTGTCATTCCGCTTGTGTGCCCAGGGCGGGGAGAAAATTACAACCTTCTGCTCCCTTGTCACTCAAACTCCGGCGAGAAGACGGCTGGCTAAACTACAACACCTCTATTGTGGAGACAATGCGGAGCTGGCGAGGGAGGGCGCCTGCCTGGGATATTTATACCAAGGGGACATCGTTGTGTATCTGCCATAGGCCTACTATGTCTCCGCGGGGGAAAAAAGCGCAAATGGTGTTCGAATTATCGCCCTGACCATTACACTGTATTGATGGAGATAACAATCCTTCACGGAAAATAAGGTTTAGTGAGTTACAGTTACAGATAACTCTCACAGTTTACGGGAAATCATGTACGACATCTAACACAATGCTGCAAATTAGTAAACAGTGAAGGAAAAAACTGGAAAAAAGTGTTAAAAAAAACCTTCAGGTTTATTTTGTTACGCATCAGCAGGTGCGCCCGTTAAGGGTTGCCTCATATATGACAGATTCCGGTTGTAATTGATTTGTGTGTTTTCTCCGAACCTCGCTAACTGTTGTCTCACAGAATGATGCTCCTTGATAAATGAGAAGAGGGGTCATCAGTCGAGCCTTTAAAAAGGCAGACGACAGGATAAGTGGCGGGCTTCTCCGCTCGTTAACGTGTACATTTCACAAGTTAATTTCGGGCGGCGTGCTCGGAGCTCGCCCTCTCTGGCGTCGTGCCGTGCAGGCGGCTGTCACCGGAGCACTCGCCCCGCGCGGTGGGCGGAGTATGTGTCAAGTCAGCTCGCTACGAGGGGATAAAAAGCACAAAAAAAGTCTCGCACCTAGTCGTACAGCGCAGTGATTGAACGGTCAGGTCCGTCACCCAGGAAACCATGATCAAGTAACTAAAATGAAATATGAATATTTGACAACGAAATGCTAGCCTGTCGACCGCGAGGTAGGGGCCGGCTTACGTTACCAGCCGACACCACACAAAGCTATGACGTCATTCCAAGTGGGGTCCGATCCTCGAGCACACATTCTCAGCTTCACCGTTGTTTCACGAATGGCTAGCTACCTCTTCCACAATGACCCATGGCTGGTAGAACTGATGTGTTCACAAATCTGGGAGATGCTTTGAAGACCTACGTTGATGACGTCACAAGCAGTTGCCTACATCTTTCTGAGTTTTGTGACGTCACGGATGGCTTTTCCATTGGCTCTAAGCCGCGTCAACTGCCGAGGTGACATCAGTGGAGATTGATGGAAGTCTCGCGTCGCATTGTTTGATCTGACACATCAATAGGTCATGTACAGAAGCTATATGTTTTCAAAGAAAGCCTAGAATATACCCATATAGGCCTATGACAGTTTTATTCAGCTGTGTATTTCTGAGTAGGCCTATTCGGTTTTAACTCGAACCTGTTTTGACTTTCCAAGACTTGACTTAGACGCCAAAATTGTTGTACCGCCTAAATCGCAACCGAAATCGCTTTTGGCTAATACTTTAACAGAGTTTGTTCTCTCGACCGTTGAAACAAAATTCGTTTTTCTTCTCTTCTTTCTTTTCAATGTTGCACCTTTTTATGGCCAACAAAAATTAAGACGGAATTTAATATAATTTTAGGTAATTTTAGCTAGTATTCCATCGTTTATTTGCATACTAGCTAAATCATAAGGTTTTTTAAAGCAGGAAATGTTGGTTTAGTCCAGTTGTTTCTTGTCAACCTGTGGAGGTCTGTGCCGCATCAATCTCTGTGTTAATGTGTGGGAGATAGCGAGTCATTTCTGGAGTCCTTGAGACGACACCGGTTGGGAGGTGGGGGGGGGGGTTGTGCTGGCCGGTGTGTAGGGGTGGCAGCCCGCTCCAACACGCACGAGGAACCGGTCCAGATAACGATATGAACGTCTCTGACAGAGGTATATATATAATATGTCCTTGCCTGCTTTGTATATATATTCCTGAGCGGGATGCGGTGGGGGATCCGGGCTACGGGGTTCTCAGACACCCAGAAGAAGTGGTTGGTACGGGGGGGGGGGTAAGGCGGAGGAGGAAGAGGAGGAAGAGGTGTTGGGAGACAGGTGTGGGTTGGGGGGGGGGGGGCGGTAGGAGGCAGTTGGAGTGCTTGGCGCAAACTATGAGACGACGAGAGAGAAAGGAAAAAGAGGAGTTGCTATCTCCCTCCCGGCGCTGGTCGGGCCGGTCTCCCCGCCAGGACTCCCCTTGATCCGTCTCTCCCGTTATGACAGCTGGCCGGGAGATAGGAGCCAGGCCCAAACAGTCCGTCACACAGGCTACAGGCACCCCCTCGCCCCAACCCCGCTACACAACACATCTGGACTAGTATATACAGCCGGCCCACCGCGTGATAGCCATGGGAAAAAGCGCCTCCGGAACCGAGGCGTTTTGTGCCGAGATGCTTCAGTCGCTGATTACGCTTTGTTAGTTTGATTTTGAAGGCGGGAAGTGGTTGATTTGCTTATTTTGTAGTCAACTGCATTTCGAAGAGGAATTCTTTTGTGCGGGCTCGGTTTTTGTGTTGCTATAAATAGGATCACGTTGCATGCCATGGAATATGCCAGTAACAACGTCAAACGCCATCGAAGATTGTCGTATGATATTACAATACCGTTATCACTGCCACCAGGGATTCCAGATATATGAACTACTTAACACAGATCCCATTTTGTCCATTCCATTAGTATTTTTAACGTCTCATGTGAGGCCTGATGTCGATTGGAGACTCGAAGCAAATCAAATATAGAAACAAAATATGTAGAAAAGATATGTATTTTTTTTCCCCATCTGTGCCCCGTGTACTACTTACACCCATATCGATTTATTCCAAGGAATCGCCCAGATCAATTTATCCCACGTAATCGCCCACATCGATTTATCTCACGTAATCGCTCACATCGATTTATTCCACGGAATCACCCACGTCAATGTATTCCACGAAATCGCCCACAGCGATTTATTTCCACTGAATCTTCCACATCAATTTATTCCACGAAATCGCCCATAGCGATTTATTTCCACTGAATCTTCCACATCAATTTATTTCACGGAATCGCCCACATAAATTTATTCCGCGGAATCGCCTACAGCGACTTATTCCGCGGAATCGCCCACAGCGATTTATTCCACGAAATCGCCCACGTCGGTTTATTCCACGGAATCGCCCACATCGATTTATTACACGGAATCGCCCACATCGATTTATTCCACGGAATCGCCCACATCGATTTATTCCGCGAAATCGCCCACATGGATTTATTTCGCGAAATCGCCAACATCGATTTATTCCACGAAATCGCCCACATGGATTTATTCCACTGAATCGCCCACATCGATTTATTCCACGGAATCGCCCACATCGATTTATTCCACGGAATCGCCCACATCGATTTATTCCACGGAATCACCCACGTCAATTTATTCCACAAAATCGCCCACAACGATTTATTCCACGGAATCGCCCACATCGATTCATTCCGCGAACTCGCCTACGTCGATTTATTCCACGGAATCGCCCATATCGATTTATTCCACGAAATCGTCTACATCGATTTATTCCACGGAATCGCCCACATCGATTGATTCCGCGAAATCGTCCAAATCGATTTATTCCACGAAATCGCCCACAGCGACTTATTCCACTGAATCGCCCACATCGATTTATTCCACGGAATCGCCCACATCGATTTATTGCGTGAAATCGTCCACATCGATTTATTCCACGAAATCGCCCACATCGATTTATTCCACGGAATCGCCCACATCGATTTATTCCACGGAATCTCCCACATCGATTTATTCCACGGAATCGCCCACATCGATTTATACGACGAAATCGCCCACATCGATTTATTCCACGGAATCGCCCACATTGATTTATTCCACGGAATCTCCCACGTCGGTTTATTCCACGGAATCGCCTACAACGACTTATTCCATGGAATCGCCTACAGCGATTTATTCCACGGAATTTCCCACATCGATTTATTCCAACGTCTCGCCCACATCGATTTTTATTCCTCGAAATCGCCTACGTCGATTTATTCCACGGAATCGCTCACATCGATTCATTCCGCAAAATCGCCCACATCGATTTATTCCACGGAATAGCCCACATGGATTTATTCCACGGAATCGCCCACATCGATTTATTCCACGGAATCTCCCACATCGATTTATACCACGAAATCGCCCACATCGATTTATTCCACGGAATCGCCCACATCCATTTATTCCATGGAATCGCCCACATCGATTTATTCCACGGAATCTCCCACGTCGGTTTATTCCACGGAATCGCCTACAGCGACTTATTCCATGGAATCGCCTATAGCGATTTATTCCACGGAATTTCTCACATCGATTTATTCCAACGTCTCGCCTACGTCGATTTATTCCACGGAATCGCCCACATCGATTCATTCCGCGAACTCGCCTACGTCGATTTATTCCACTGAATCGCCCATATCGATTTATTCCACGAAATCGCCCACAGCGATTTATTCCACGGAATCTCCCACATCGATTTATTCCGCGGTATCGCCCACGTAGATTTATTCCACGGAATCACCCACATAGATTTATTCCACGAAATCGCCCACGTCGATTTATTCCACGGAATCGCCCACATCGATTTATTTCACGGAATCGCCCACATCGATTTATGTTACGGAATTTCCCACATCGATTTATTCTACGAAATCGCCCACAGCAATTCATTCCACGAAATCGCCTACGTCCATTTACTACACGGAATCGCCCACATCGATTTATTCCACGGAATCGCCCACATCGATTTATTCCACGGGATCGCCCACATCGATTTATTCCACGGAATCCCCCTCATCGATTTATCCCACGCCGATTTATTCCACGGAATCACCCACATCGATTTATTCCACGGTCTCGCCTACGTCGATTTATTCCACGGTCTCGCCCACGTCGGTTTATTCCACAGAATCTCCCACATCGATTTATTCCACGGTATCGCCCACGTCGGTTTATTCCACGGACTCGCCTACGTCGATTTATTCCACGGAATCGCTCACTTCGATTCATTCCGCAAAATCGCCCACATCGATTTATTCCACGGAATAGCCCACATGGATTTATTCCACGGAATCGCCCACATCGATTTATTCCACGGAATCTCCCACATCGATTTATACCACGAAATCGCCCACATCGATTTATTCCACGGAATCGCCCACGTCGGTTTATTCCACGGAATCTCCCACGTCGGTTTATTCCACGGAATCGCCTACAGCGACTTATTCCATGGAATCGCCTACAGCGATTTATTCCACGGAATTTCTCACATCGATTTATTCCAACGTCTCGCCTACGTCGATTTATTCCACGGAATCGCCCACATCGATTCATTCCGCGAACTCGCCTACGTCGATTTATTCCACTGAATCGCCCATATCGATTTATTCCACGAAATCGCCCACAGCGATTTATTCCACGGAATCGCCCACGTCGATTTATTCCACGGAATCGCCCACATCGATTTATTTCACGGAATCGCCCACATCGATTTATGTTACGGAATTTCCCACATCGATTTATTCTACGAAATCGCCCACAGCAATTCATTCCACGAAATCGCCTACGTCCATTTACTACACGGAATCGCCCACATCGATTTATTCGACGGAATCGCACACATCGATTTATTCCACGGAATCGCCCACATCGATTTATTCCACGGGATCGCCCACATCGATTTATTCCACGGAATCCCCCTCATCGATTTATCCCACGCCGATTTATTCCACGGAATCACCCACATCGATTTATTCCACGGTCTCGCCTACGTCGATTTATTCCACGGTCTCGCCCACGTCGGTTTATTCCACGGAATCTCCCAAATCGATTTATTCCACGGTATCGCCCACGTCGGTTTATTCCACGAACTCGCCTACGTCGATTTATTCCACGGAATCGCCCACAGCGATTTATTCCACGGAATCCCCCTCATCGATTTATCCCACGCCGATTTATTCCACGGAATCGCCCACATCGATTTATTCCACGGTCTCGCCTACGTCGATTTATTCCACGGTCTCGCCCACGTCGGTTTATTCCACGGAATCTCCCACGTCGATTTATTCCACGGTATCGCCCACGTCGGTTTATTTCACGGGCTCGCCTACGTCGGTTTATTCCACGGAATCGCCCACCTCGATTTATTCCACGGTATCGCCCACGTCGGTTTATTCCACGGACTCGCCCACATCAATTTATTACACGGTATCGCCCATGTAGATTTATTCCACGGAATCGCCCACATAGATTTATTCTCCGAAATCGCCCACGTCGATTTATTCCACGGAATCGCCCACATCGATTTATTTCACGGAATCGCCCACAGCGATTTATTCCACGGCATCGCCCACGTCGGTTTATTCCACGGACTCCCCCACATCAATTTATTACACGGTATCGCCCACGTAGATTTATTCCATGGAATCGCCCACATAGATTTATTCCACGAAATCGCCCACGTAGATTTATTCCATGGAATCGCCTACATAGATTTATTCCACGAAATCGCCCACAGCGATTTATTCCACGGAATCTTCCACATCGATTTATTCCACGGTATCGCCCAAGTCGGTTTATTCCACGGACTCGCCCACATCAATTTATTACACGGTATCGCCCACGTAGATTGATTCCACGGAATCGCCCACATAGATTTATTCCACGAAATCGCCCACGTCGATTTATTCCACGGAATCGCCCACATCGATTTATTTCACGGAATCGCCCACATCGATTTATTCCACGGAATCGCCCACAGCGATTTATCCCACGCCGATTTATTCCACGGTATCGCCCACGTCGATTTATTCTACACCGATTTATTCCACGGAATCGCCCATATCGATTTATTCCACGGAATCGCCCACAGCGATTTATTCCACGGAATCGCCCACATCGATTTATTCCCCGGAATCGCCCACAGCAATTTATTCCACGGAATCGCCCACAGCGATTTATCCCACGCCGATTTATTCCACGGTATCGCCCACGTCGATTTATTCTACACCGATTTATTCCGGGGGATTGCCCACGTCGATTTATTCAACGGAATCGCCCACATCGATTTATTCCACGGAATCGCCCACAGCGATTTATTCCACGGTATAGCCCACGTCGGTTTATTCCACGGAATCGCCCACATCGATTTATTCCACGGAATCGCCCACATCGATTTATTCCACGGTATAGCCCACGTCGGTTTATTCCACGGAATCGCCCACATCGATTTATTACACGAAATCGCCCACAACGATTTATTCCACGGAATCGCCCACATCGATTTATTACACGAATTCGCCCACAACGATTTATTCCCCGAAATCGCCCACATCGATTTATTCCACGGAATCGCCTACTTCGATTTATTCCACGGAATCGCCTACATCGATTTATTCCACGAAATCGCCCACATCGATTTATTCCACGAAATCGCCCACATCGATTTACTACACAGAATCGCCCACAGCGATTCATTCCACGAAATCGCCTACGTCCATTTATTACACGGAATCGCCCACATCGATTTATTCGACGGAATCGCACACATCGATTTATTCCACGGAATCGCCCACATCGATTTATTCCACGGAATCGCCCACGTCGATTTATTCCACGAAATCGCCCACGTCAATTTATTACACGAAATCGCCCACATCAATTTATTCCATGGAATCTCAAACAGTCGCCTATCTGTCAAGTGGCCTGTGATAAATCTTCTTTCACAAGTCTTTCATGACTTAAAGCTCCACACAAATTCACACAAATCCCGTAAATTCTCTATTAATCAGTCCCGCAACAGCGACTCACTATTAAGGGGAATCAGACAGGATGACCGACCGTTAACATTGCTTGGCAGGGTGTGTTTGATTTCTAGCGTTATATATATATCGTTAAATACCTATATTATATATAGCCCAAGTAGTAGTTGAAAAACGTTGAGATACAGATACATACTTAGGGTATGACTATTACATACTACTCACAATTTGCTATGGATCACCTCTATGCAGATATATCTGAGTGTATAACAGGTGACTGTGTAATTCTACCATAATACAGATAAACCTTCCCCAATCTGTGTCCAATCTGTTACTCGTGTGCCACCATGCATGGTAAGGGCACACGTCTTTGTATTATAGTAGAATTACACAGTCACCTGTTATGCACTCAGATATCTCTGCATAGAGGTGATCCTTAGCAAATTGTGAGTCACCAAGTCTTCCATATGAGCAGTACTCTAAACCAAATATAAAATCGATAGCTTAGTCTATATGAACGCTACTCTTAGAAGACATAGCAGAAATCATGAAAATACTCTCTTAGTTCTTAGTTCATCGACCTTGATTATTGCGTTTCTAATTTTTGTGCTGTGCGATATCTCGCATTATTTGCACCATGAATGTGGGCGGTTTTGTCTGTTGCTTTTGTAATTCCTGTGTGGCTATAACATCGTTGATGGGGGAGATGCAGCTTAAGCCCCGCTGTTTGCCATTGTGTTTTTTTATTAATATGTTTCGTAAGTACAGTCTTCCTTCTCATCTACTGTGGTGCTGACTGGTCTCACCCGACCAACCAAGGCGGGACGACGCGCCGCTTTGTGATGTGGAGGGAGTCTGTCTCGCCTCCGTCACCTTAAGCCTCCCACATGAGAGGACTGGGCGGTCGTCTTAGGCCGCTTCCCTTATTTGGGAGACAAAACCAGAGCGAGGCTGATCCCCACGTTCACAGAGAGGGACCCAGTAAAGACCCCGCCAAATCCCTGATTTGGTGGTCTGAGACCTCAGTCCGCAGGTTCTTAATGTGATTACGAGTGGCGGACTTCAAAAACCTTCCGGGATACAATGGACTATTCATCCTGCTGTTTTCCGCCTGTTATTGAGCGCCCGGGGCTATACACTAATTAACACTTATACCAACTTAGCTTGATTAAGAACGGTCATTAGCGAGGTACGCTGCGGGCCAGCTTCGATATTGAATAAAGTCGTCCCTGTCTTACCTCAACCCATTAAGGCAAGATACCCCCTCAAACCCCCCACCCCGCCCTAACCCCCCTATCCTTCTCCCTATCCGCACTCACTCTAACCTCCGGTCCACCTCTCATGCAACCACCCTCACACCCCACCCCTAGGAGTCACTTCCTCTTGTATATGGAACCACCCTCACCCCCCACCCCTAGGAGTCGCTTCCTCTTGTACATGGAACCACCCTCACCCCCCACCCCTAGGAGTCGCTTCCTCTTGTACATGGAACCACCCTCACCCCCCACCCCTAGGAGTCACTTCCTCTTGTACATGGAACCACCCTCACCCCCCACCCCTAGGAGTCGCTTCCTCTTGTACATGGAACCACCCTCACCCCCCACCCCTAGGAGTCACTTCCTCTTGTACATGGAACCACCCTCACCCCCCACCCCTAGGAGTCGCTTCCTCTTGTACATGGAACCACCCTCACCCCCCACCCCTAGGAGTCGCTTCCTCTTGTACATGGAACCACCCTCACCCCCCACCCCTAGGAGTCGCTTCCTCTTGTACATGGAACCACCCTCACCCCCCACCCCTAGGAGTCACTTCCTCTTGTACATGGAACCACCCTCACCCCCCACCCCTAGGAGTCGCTTCCTCTTGTACATGGAACCACCCTCACCCCCCACCCCTAGGAGTCGCTTCCTCTTGTACATGGAACCACCCTCACCCCCCACCCCTAGGAGTCGCTTCCTCTTGTACATGGAACCACCCTCACCCCCCACCCCTAGGAGTCGCTTCCTCTTGTACATGGAACCACCCTCACCCCCCACCCCTAGGAGTCACTTCCTCTTGTACATGGAACCACCCTCACCCCCCCACCCCTAGGAGTCACTTCCTCTTGTACATGGAACCACCCTCACCCCCCACCCCTAGGAGTCACTTCCTCTTGTACATGGAACCACCCTCACCCCCCACCCCTAGGAGTCGCTTCCTCTTGTACATGGAACCACCCTCACACCCCACCCCTAGGAGTCACTTCCTCTTGTACATGGAACCACCCTCACCCCCCACCCCTAGGAGTCACTTCCTCTTGTACATGGAACCACCCTCACCCCCCACCCCTAGGAGTCACTTCCTCTTGTACATGGAACCACCCTCACCCCCCACCCCTAGGAGTCACTTCCTCTTGTACATGGAACCACCCTCACCCCCCACCCCTAGGAGTCGCTTCCTCTTGTACATGGAACCACCCTCACACCCCACCCCTAGGAGTCACTTCCTCTTGTACATGGAACCACCCTCACCCCCCACCCCTAGGAGTCGCTTCCTCTTGTACATGGAACCACCCTCACCCCCCACCCCTAGGAGTCACTTCCTCTTGTACATGGAACCACCCTCACCCCCCACCCCTAGGAGTCACTTCCTCTTGTACATGGAACCACCCTCACCCCCCACCCCTAGGAGTCGCTTCCTCTTGTACATGGAACCACCCTCACCCCCCACCCCTAGGAGTCACTTCCTCTTGTACATGGAACCACCCTCACCCCCCACCCCTAGGAGTCGCTTCCTCTTGTACATGGAACCACCCTCACCCCCCCACCCCTAGGAGTCACTTCCTCTTGTACATGGAACCACCCTCACCCCCCCACCCCTAGGAGTCACTTCCTCTTGTACATGGAACCACCCTCACCCCCCACCCCTAGGAGTCGCTTCCTCTTGTACATGGAACCACCCTCACCCCCCACCCCTAGGAGTCGCTTCCTCTTGTACATGGAACCACCCTCACCCCCCACCCCTAGGAGTCGCTTCCTCTTGTACATGGAACCACCCTCACCCCCCCCCCTAGGAGTCACTTCCTCTTGTACATGGAACCACCCTCACCCCCCACCCCTAGGAGTCACTTCCTCTTGTACATGGAACCACCCTCACACCCCACCCCTAGGAGTCGCTTCCTCTTGTACATGGAACCACCCTCACCCCCCACCCCTAGGAGTCGCTTCCTCTTGTACATGGAACCACCCTCACTCCCCACCCCTAGGAGTCACTTCCTCTTGTACATGGAACCACCCTCACCCCCCACCCCTAGGAGTCACTTCCTCTTGTACATGGAACCACCCTCACCCCCCACCCCTAGGAGTCGCTTCCTCTTGTACATGGAACCACCCTCACCCCCCACCCCTAGGAGTCACTTCCTCTTGTACATGGAACCACCCTCACCCCCCCCCCCTAGGCGCTCCTCTACCTGGACCCCCCTCCCCCCCCCCCCCTAGGCGCACCCCCCCCCCCCCCCCCCCCCCCCCCCCACCCCCCCCCCCCCCCCCCCCCCCCCCCCCCCCCCCCCCCCCCCCCCCCCCACCCCCCCCCCCCCCCCCCCCCCCCCCCCCCCCCCCCCCCCCCCCCCCCCCCCCCCCCCCCCCCCCCCCCCCCCCCCCCCCCCCCCCCCCCCCCCCCCCCCCCCCCCCCCCCCCCCCCCCCCCCCCCCCCTCCCCCCCCCCCCCCCCCCCCCCCCCCCCCCCCCCCCCCACCCCCCCCCCCCCCCCCCCCCCCCCCCCCCCGGAGTCACTTCCTCTTGTACATGGAACCACCCTCACCCCCCACCCCTAGGAGTCGCTTCCTCTTGTACATGGAACCACCCTCACCCCCCCACCCCTAGGAGTCACTTCCTCTTGTACATGGAACCACCCTCACCCCCCACCCCTAGGAGTCACTTCCTCTTGTACATGGAACCACCCTCACCCCCCACCCCTAGGAGTCACTTCCTCTTGTACATGGAACCACCCTCACCCCCCACCCCTAGGAGTCGCTTCCTCTTGTACATGGAACCACCCTCACCCCCCACCCCTAGGAGTCACTTCCTCTTGTACATGGAACCACCCTCACCCCCCACCCCTAGGAGTCGCTTCCTCTTGTACATGGAACCACCCTCACCCCCCACCCCTAGGAGTCACTTCCTCTTGTACATGGAACCACCCTCACCCCCCACCCCTAGGAGTCACTTCCTCTTGTACATGGAACCACCCTCACCCCCCACCCCTAGGAGTCACTTCCTCTTGTACATGGAACCACCCTCACCCCCCCACCCCTAGGAGTCGCTTCCTCTTGTACATGGAACCACCCTCACCCCCCACCCCTAGGAGTCACTTCCTCTTGTACATGGAACCACCCTCACCCCCCCACCCCTAGGAGTCACTTCCTCTTGTACATGGAACCACCCTCACCCCCCCCACCCCTAGGAGTCACTTCCTCTTGTACATGGAACCACCCTCACCCCCCACCCCTAGGAGTCGCTTCCTCTTGTACATGGAACCACCCTCACCCCCCACCCCTAGGAGTCACTTCCTCTTGTACATGGAACCACCCTCACCCCCCACCCCTAGGAGTCGCTTCCTCTTGTACATGGAACCACCCTCACCCCCCACCCCTAGGAGTCACTTCCTCTTGTACATGGAACCACCCTCACCCCCCACCCCTAGGAGTCGCTTCCTCTTGTACATGGAACCACCCTCACCCCCCCACCCCTAGGAGTCACTTCCTCTTGTACATGGAACCACCCTCACCCCCCACCCCTAGGAGTCACTTCCTCTTGTACATGGAACCACCCTCACCCCCCACCCCTAGGAGTCACTTCCTCTTGTACATGGAACCACCCTCACCCCCCACCCCTAGGAGTCGCTTCCTCTTGTACATGGAACCACCCTCACCCCCCACCCCTAGGAGTCACTTCCTCTTGTACATGGAACCACCCTCACCCCCCCACCCCTAGGAGTCGCTTCCTCTTGTACATGGAACCACCCTCACCCCCCACCCCTAGGAGTCACTTCCTCTTGTACATGGAACCACCCTCACCCCCCACCCCTAGGAGTCACTTCCTCTTGTACATGGAACCACCCTCACCCCCCACCCCTAGGAGTCGCTTCCTCTTGTACATGGAACCACCCTCACCCCCCACCCCTAGGAGTCGCTTCCTCTTGTACATGGAACCACCCTCACCCCCCACCCCTAGGAGTCACTTCCTCTTGTACATGGAACCACCCTCACCCCCCACCCCTAGGAGTCGCTTCCTCTTGTACATGGAACCACCCTCACCCCCCACCCCTAGGAGTCAGCTTCCTCTTGTACATGGAACCACCCTCACCCCCCACCCCTAGGAGTCGCTTCCTCTTGTACATGGAACCACCCTCACCCCCCACCCCTAGGAGTCACTTCCTCTTGTACATGGAACCACCCTCACCCCCCACCCCTAGGAGTCGCTTCCTCTTGTACATGGAACCACCCTCACCCCCCACCCCTAGGAGTCGCTTCCTCTTGTACATGGAACCACCCTCACCCCCCACCCCTAGGAGTCACTTCCTCTTGTACATGGAACCACCCTCACCCCCCACCCCTAGGAGTCACTTCCTCTTGTACATGGAACCACCCTCACCCCCCACCCCTAGGAGTCACTTCCTCTTGTACATGGAACCACCCTCACCCCCCACCCCTAGGAGTCACTTCCTCTTGTACATGGAACCACCCTCACCCCGACCCCCCACCCCTAGGAGTCACTTCCTCTTGTACATGGAACCACCCTCACCCCCCACCCCTAGGAGTCACTTCCTCTTGTACATGGAACCACCCTCACCCCCCACCCCTAGGAGTCGCTTCCTCTTGTACATGGAACCACCCTCACCCCCCACCCCTAGGAGTCACTTCCTCTTGTACATGGAACCACCCTCACCCCCCACCCCTAGGAGTCGCTTCCTCTTGTACATGGAACCACCCTCACCCCCCACCCCTAGGAGTCGCTTCCTCTTGTACATGGAACCACCCTCACCCCCCACCCCTAGGAGTCACTTCCTCTTGTACATGGAACCACCCTCACCCCCCACCCCTAGGAGTCACTTCCTCTTGTACATGGAACCACCCTCACCCCCCACCCCTAGGAGTCACTTCCTCTTGTACATGGAACCACCCTCACCCCCCACCCCTAGGAGTCACTTCCTCTTGTACATGGAACCACCCTCACCCCCCACCCCTAGGAGTCACTTCCTCTTGTACATGGAACCACCCTCACCCCCCACCCCTAGGAGTCACTTCCTCTTGTACATGGAACCACCCTCACCCCCCACCCCTAGGAGTCACTTCCTCTTGTACATGGAACCACCCTCACCCCCCACCCCTAGGAGTCACTTCCTCTTGTACATGGAACCACCCTCACCCCCCACCCCTAGGAGTCACTTCCTCTTGTACATGGAACCACCCTCACCCCCCACCCCTAGGAGTCGCTTCCTCTTGTACATGGAACCACCCTCACCCCCCACCCCTAGGAGTCGCTTCCTCTTGTACATGGAACCACCCTCACCCCCCACCCCTAGGAGTCGCTTCCTCTTGTACATGGAACCACCCTCACCCCCCACCCCTAGGAGTCGCTTCCTCTTGTACATGGAACCACCCTCACCCCCCACCCCTAGGAGTCGCTTCCTCTTGTACATGGAACCACCCTCACCCCCCACCCCTAGGAGTCACTTCCTCTTGTACATGGAACCACCCTCACCCCCCACCCCTAGGAGTCACTTCCTCTTGTACATGGAACCACCCTCACCCCCCACCCCTAGGAGTCGCTTCCTCTTGTACATGGAACCACCCTCACCCCCCACCCCTAGGAGTCACTTCCTCTTGTACATGGAACCACCCTCACCCCCCACCCCTAGGAGTCGCTTCCTCTTGTACATGGAACCACCCTCACCCCCCACCCCTAGGAGTCACTTCCTCTTGTACATGGAACCACCCTCACCCCCCACCCCTAGGAGTCGCTTCCTCTTGTACATGGAACCACCCTCACCCCCCACCCCTAGGAGTCACTTCCTCTTGTACATGGAACCACCCTCACCCCCCACCCCTAGGAGTCAGCTTCCTCT